>CM041779.1:252302005-252521242 GCA_023374045.1 Limonium bicolor
ACATGAAAGTTATAGAGGGATTAGAGCTCTTCAAAACGAGCTAAAGAACATGGAATTTGGCTGAGAAACGAAGAAGTTATGGCTAGTCGAAGTTACCTGAATTCGAAGAGAAACTGGAAAACTGTAGTTTCGGTTTTGCAAGATGGCTACTTTGGATCGAATTTCCGGCTGATGTATAATGAATTAGGGTATGTGTGAGTAATGGTTGGAAAAGGAATTGTAGAGAAGAGAATGGTGAAGACGGCATGGAAAAATATTGAGGGATGTGAAAGTTACAGCCGTCTAAAGTTAGGGCAAAGTAAGGGAATTCGGTTACGAAAATCAGGGAAGAAATCGGCTAAGTGTGGGCGACCCATTACAGAGTGACACGTGGCATCTCTTAAAATTTTGATTCAAAACTTCAATCTAGCATAACTTTGGCTAGGATGATCCGTTTTTTGACGTTCTTTTTATCGATCTTCATGGTTTTTCATAACCTATTTATTGGTATAGGTTTCATGACCTGGTTTGACCATTCTCAAAAAGTCAACTCTAGCAAGGCTTAATAAGCTTTAAGGTTTCTAGAATTTATATTGACTTTTATATTTCAAAACATTGTTCCAACACTTCCCAAATCTTTATAATATATATGGAGTGTTTAATAATTTTCCCAAGTTTATTGACTTATAAATCTTTTATTAAATTCATAATACCATAAATAATGTATAATAATTAGGGTTAAATAGAAGAAAACCCCTAAATAAATTTCACAACCCCATATAATAATTTACTATTCATAATTCCATATAATATTTAATATTCATAATTCCATATCATAATTTAATACTTAATAGTATTATTAAAGGTTTAATAAAAGAAATCCCCTAAATTAATTTAAATTAATTTAAATTAATTTAGGGGTATTTCACTTACTATCCCTGAGGGCACTGAGGGGTTCGAGGTATACTGTGATGCCTCTGGAACCGGTCTAGGCTGTGTGCTTATGCAGCACGGGAAGGTAGTTGCCTACGCATCCCGACAGCTGAAGAAGCATGAGGTGAATTACCCCACACACGACCTTGAGTTAGGCGCAGTAGTCTTCGCTTTGAAGATCTGGCGACATTATCTATACGGTGTGACAGTCAATATCTACTCTGATCATAAGAGTTTACAACATCTCTTCTCTCAAAAGGAGCTGAACATGCGACAGAGAAGATGGGTCGAGTTCTTGAAGGACTACGATATAGATCTGAAATACAAAGAGGGCAAGGCGAATGTAGTAGCCGACGCCCTGAGCCGCATAGCTCATTCACTATTTGCATTGGTAGCGAGCAGTAGTATGATTGATGAGATACGAGCTACACAGGAGAATGATCAGTATATGGAGAGCATCAAGCAGAAAATGTTGGAGGGTTGTTTTGAGAGTCAGAAGTATGACTTTGAACTGTGTGATGATGGCATGATTCGACTGAATGGTCGTTTGTGTATTCCGGAGTCTTCTCTTGACCTGAAGGAGAAGATACTCCAGGAGGCTCATAGCTCGTCCTTTTCCGTCCACCCCGGTTCTTCGAAGATGTATAAGGATTTGAAGGTTCATTTCTGGTGGAGGGGGATGAAGAAGGATGTAGATGACTTTGTGACCAGATGCTTGACCTGCCAGAAGGTTAAGTTTGAGCATAGGAGACCCGGAGGTTTAGTGCAGTCTATGCCTATTCCATGTTGGAAGTTCGAGGACATCTCGATGGATTTCGTTGTCGGTCTTCCACCAACTAAGGGAGGACTGAACACGATAGGGGTCATTGTGGACCGTCTGACGAAGGTGGCTAAGTTTGTTGCGATGAAGGTACCTGGAAGGTCCCGAAGTTAGCGGACTTTCCAGAAGGAGGTGATCCGGCACCATGGTGTGCCAAAGACTATGTTTCTGATAGGGACCCTCGATTTTTTCCAGATTCTGGGGACAGGTCCAGAATCTTGGTACAAAGTTGAAGCTAGTACGGCATTCCATCCACAGACCGACGGTCAGAGTGAGAGGACATCCAGACACTAGAGGACATGCTGAGAGCATGTGCCTTAGATTTTCAGGGGAGTTGGTTAGAGCGACTACATCTGATAGAGTTCCCCTACAATAACAGCTACCACTCCTCGATACAGATGCCACCATTTCAGGCACTTTATGGCAGACCATGTAGGACTCCCTTATGCTGGGATGAGGCCAGTGAGAATACATTTCTAGGACCTAAGTACCTAGAGCAGATTAAGGAGGATGTCCTACAGATTAGGAAGAACATGAAGGCAGCTCAGGACCGGCAGAAATCATATGCAGACACTAAAAGGAGGGACGTTGAGTTCACTACCGACGATATGGTATTCCTTAGAGTGTCACCCATGAAGGGGATATTCCGGTTTGGGCAGAAGGGTAAGTTGAGCTCGAAATATGTTGGACCTTATGCGATTAGGGAGCGAGTGGGCCCGTTAGCCTATAGACTGGATTTGCCAGCAGAGCTCGGGAGGGTGCACAACGTTTTTCACGTTTCACAGTTGAAGAAGTATGTGCCCCACCCATCGCACGTTTTGCAGCCAGAGACTTTAGAGTTGGACCCCGATCTATGATATGAGGAAGTACCACTCCGCATTCTCGATACGAAGACGAGACAAACTAGGAACAAGACCGTTAGCATGGTCAAGGTTCTCTGGTCGAACCATGAGGTGGAGGAGGCTACATGGGAGTTAGAGGACTCCATGAGAGCGAAGTATCCCGCACTCTTCGAGTAGTCGCTGTGATACTTGTACGGGTTCGTGGTCAAACCCTTTTTAAGGGGGGTAGACACCACTTGGCTTGCGCATATGTTATACATTAGGTATTGTTTTGGTGGTGTATTTTTGTTGTTATGCTGCGTCATACATGTTTGCTTGGATGATTATATGTAGAATACATTTTATGAATGTGCCATAGTGCACCTGTTTGAAAATATATATATAGTATCGCTGAGTACTTCTGTTGATGAATTGGTTGTGCACCTTGTTTAGTGCTATGAAATAAATGAGTATATACCATGTGGTATGGCTTTTTGATATATGCTGTATGTATAGACTAGGTTTGAACCTAGTGGGAGTTACTCCCTAGAGATGGACTGATTGGTTACTTAGTGGAACTTGATTCCTTAGGTGAACTGTAGAGGATTAAGGGCTTCGGGGCGAAGCCTTTTTAAGGGGGGTAGACTGAAATACCCCTAACCTTTAAAATATAATTAAATGATCTATTAATGATCTAAGATGGTTAATAAACATCTAAATATTACTGGGGAAAAATCTAAAGATCTCAACAAGGCAAAACATGCCTTAAGATCGGTAAAGCCAAAAAGGTGCTTTAAGACACCATAAAGATTGTATGACCTCAGATAGGATCCAAAGTGGATTCCTAAGTATTATAATGAAGTAAGGAACACAACAAAACCATTATCAAAGAAAACTAAGCTCAGAAACACCTTGCAACACAAAATGTGCACTAAAACTCCTTAAAGCACATTTTTGTGAAATTGCCTTCTAAACTGGTTTTAAATGGGCTTAAAGGTTATAAATACCTTTAAATATGATATTATGTCACAATATATCATATTAGGAATTTAATTCCAAATTTTACAAATTTTTACAAATTTTTACAAATTTAATATTAAAATATTAATAAAACCCTAAAAGGGGGCCCCCAGGAGTCAATATTGACTAAGATTGGTCACGAGGTCAAAGTTGACCCCTTAGACCATGTGAGTTCGACATTTACAAGCCAAGGAGGCTCCAAATTCGTCACTTGCATATACAATAATCAAACTCCAACATTTCTCCACAAATTAAGGATTCACTTTTGCCTTCGACGCCATTCACGTGCCTGCTGAGCACCGGGTCGGCATAGCGGCCTTTCACTTGAGGGACGCCGCCAGCACTTGGTGGAGGTCCGTGAAGGCGCATTACCTTGCTACTGAGGGTTTTGGATGGACAGGTTTTGTAGAACTGTTGAGAGAGAAGTACTATCTTGCTCATTTGAAGCAGAGAGAGAGGGAAGAGTTTGAGGCCTTGAGGCAGGGTAGCATGACTGTAGATCAGTACTACTCTTCCTTTATTGGGCTCTTGGACTTTGTCCCAGGAGTTGTTTATTCAGATGCTGTGAAAGACGAGAAGTTTAGAGGCGGGTTGAGATATGCGATCAAGGCCGTCATAGGCGCTGCCTTATATCCAACGATACAGGTAAAATTAGTTGACAGATTATATCTTGTAACTCAATTTGAATTATTACAAGTTGGGGAACTTACTGTTGCATTGTAGGAATGCTACGAGGCTGCTTCCCGGACGGAGCTGTTGGTGAACAGCCGGGAGGGCGGCCAGGGGCAGAAGCGTAAGGCCCCAGAGAAGGAGACGGAGGTTGCGGCTGGAAGCGGAGGCGGCAAGAGTTGGAAGTAAGATCCACCCTTAAGATATTTAATCCACTTAAGTTACTTACTTGCTGCCTGCTTTTATACCTGCTATTCCTGACACTTCGACGATCACAGGAAGAAGAAGTTCTCCTGGAAGAAGAAGAAGAAGGAGCAGGCCAGCCAGAAGGGCAAAGAGAAGGTCCCGATGCTGACCGGGCCTACCTACGTTGCCCAGCCTCTTAGATCTGTACCCCCTAAGGGTAAGCGATCTAACCTTGTGAACAAGGTATGTACTATACTGTCCATTACCATCCTTGTACTAACCTGAGCGTGATATGATAATAGGTTCTGCACCCCAGCGCAATTTTCACTGCAAGCGCTGTGGTAAAGACCACCCGGGTGTGGACTGCACCGGGCAAGCTGTGGACTGTCACCACGCGGGAAGAAGGGCCACAGGTCGTTCGAGTGCTTCTCGAACCCGGAGAGCCGAGCGTACCACCCGCCGAAGGGGACTCAGGGCGCACCTACTGGAGGAGGTGGAGCCCGAGGTGGCCAGAGGGGGCCGGCGCCCCAAGCCCAGAGGGGGCAGCAGCAGTAGAACCAGAGGAACCTGCCGGGCAACCGCGTGCTGAATGCAGCGGGAGCATCGGGCGCTGGTACTAGCACCCAACGCGGTGAAGGTTAGCATTTGAAACCTTAACCATTGTATGAAGGCATGATTGTGTGTTAAACGCTTTACCTTAGCATGAATGTGTGTTTTAATTACCGCTTAGATAAGCAACTTACCTAGGAAACCTGTTACCTCTTAGGAGACTTCGACATCTGCTATCCCACACTTACAAGACAGAGATCACCTAGACCCGTGGAGGAAAGATGGGAGTACCCTAGTGAGTGGTGTCATGTAGTCAGACCGGGCATGGTACTTCTCAGAGAGTTCCTAACCCTAGATGAACAAATCGCCATAGTGAATGAGTGTAGAGCTTTGGGTAAAGGCATAGGAGGATTTTATACCCCTGTATTTAATAGTGGTTCTAGGATGAAACTGCACATGATGTGCTTAGGGAAAGATTGGGATCCACAAGCTAGGGTTTATCGAGAGGTGAGGATGGTAGGTGGCGTACCTATACCTAGAATACCTGAGAGTTTCCTAACCTTGTTGAGAAAAGCAATGGACATTGCTCAAGACTGTGAGACTTACCCATTACCCGACATGATACCTGACGTTTTCATCATCAACTACTACGAGCAGGAGGAAAACTTGGGATGCACCAGGACCGTGATGAGATGACCGAGTCCATCACCAGAGGAATACCGGTTGTGTCATTCTCCATCGGCGATGATGCTGAGTTCATCTATGGAGACCAGAAGAGGATGAATCTAGCAAGCAAGATCATCCTCAAGTCTGGGGATATGTTGGTATTTGGTGGAGAGGCTAGGCTTGTATACCATGGTATTAAGAGCATTAAGCTCAACCGCCCCACCAGCTAGTGAATGATACCCACATCCGACCTGGCCGTTTAAATTTGACTTTCAGACAGTACTGATGTAATATCAATAGCTAAGTGTGTAACCTTGTATAATGCAGTTGAATGAATGAAGTAAGAGTCTTATGCCTTCAAGCATATGTGTTTAGTTTGTTGATACCGTTGATTCATAACTTCAGGCTACAAAAATGGAAAGGAGGGTACCATCTGCATCTTAGATATGGCGCAAGCCAAGGAGTCCGGTAATGTCATCACAGGTATGACGATTACAACCGACAGTAATTAGTGATTTATTGGGACTCGATGCTAATACGAGAGATGATCTCAGGTACCTTTCCTGTTGATGGTGTTAGTGCTTCCGTATTGTTCGACTCAGGGGCTTCGCATTCTTTCATTTCCTCGGCATTTGCTATGAAGCTGGGGGCTGCCCCCGAACAGCTTTCAGACTTTTCAGTCACCCTTCCATCGAAGGAGAAAGTAGGTTGCACCAGACAGTACTTAGGGTCGGAGATCAGTATTATGAATGAGACTTTTCCCATCGATTTGATTGAGTTTAAGAACTTGGGCTTCGACGTTATTGTGGGTATGGATTGGCTACAGAAGCATAAGGGCCGCCTTCATTGTGCAGAGCATCGACTACTACTGAAGGGGCCGAGCGGGAAGACAGTGTCATACCGCAGTGTGAGGAGAGAGCCGACTGTCAAGATCGTGTCAGCATTGTCCCTAATGAAGGATGTTAGGAAGGGCCGACAAGCCTTCCTCTGTTATGTACAGGACACGAGACAGTGCGACGAGATGGATGTAGACATTCCAGTCATGGCATACTTTCCTGATGTGTATCCTGATGAGTTGCCAGGCATGCCGCCTGTGCGTGAGGTTGAGTTCGTCGTTGATTTATTGCCAGGTACGGGCCCTATATTGCTAAGGCACCCTACCGTGGCACCAGCTGAGATGAGGGAACTGAAGGTACAGCAGGAGGACCTCCTTGACAAGGGATTCATTCGACCGAGTGTTTCTCCTTGGGGTGCTCCAGTATTATTCGTGAAGAAGAAGGACGGCAGTATGCGACTCTGCATCGACTACCGCGAGCTTAATGCGGTCACGGTCAAGAACAAGTACCCGTTACCACGGATTGATGACTTATTTGACCAGTTGAGAGGGGCCAATGTGTTCTCGAAGATAGATCTCAGATCTGGCTACCATCAGATTAGGATTGCAGAGGGTGACATAGAGAAGAGCTTTCAGGACACGGTATGGACACTACGAGTTCACCGTTATGCCATTCGGGTTGACGAATGCGCCAGCTATATTTATGGATTTGATGAACCGTCTCTTCAGAGAACAGCTTGATAGTTAGTTGTGGTGTTCATCGACGATATTCTGATCTATTCGAAGACCAGGGAAGATCATGAGTTACATTTGAGACAGGTGTTGAATATTATGAGAATGAACCAGCTGTATGCCAAGCTCTCGAAGTGTGAGTTCTGGTTAGACAGCGTGTCATTTCTAGGACTCATCATATCAGCAGACGGGATATCTGTAGATCCTGCTAAAATTGAGGCAGTGAAGAGTTGGCCAAGGCCAAAGACAGTTATAGACGTCCGCAGCTTTCTGGGTTTGGCTGGTTACTATAGAAGGTTCGTGAAGGACTTCTCCAAAGAGGCCAAACCAATGACTAATCTCATGAAGAAGGAATCCCAGTTCTTATGGTCTGGAGAGTGTGAGCAGTCCTTTCAGACGCTGAAGGATCTCCTGACATCGGCGCCCGTTCTTACTATCCCTGAGGGCACCGATGGGTTCGAGGTATACTGTGATGCCTCTGGAACCGGTCTAGGCTGTGTGCTTATGCAGCACGGGAAGGTAGTTGCCTACGCATCCCGACAGCTGAAGAAGCATGAGGTGAATTACCCCACACACGACCTTGAGTTAGGCGCAGTAGTCTTCGCTTTGAAGATCTGGCGACATTATCTTACGGTGTGACAGTCACTATCTACTCTGATCATAAGAGTTTACAGCATCTCTTCTCTCAGAAGGAGCTGAACATGCGACAGAGAAGATGGGTCGAGTTCTTGAAGGACTACGACATAGACCTGAAATACAAGAGGGCAAGGCGAATGTAGTAGCCGACCCTGAGCCGCAGAGCTCATTCATTATTTGCATGGTAGCGAGCAGCAGTATGATTGATGAGATACGAGCTGCACAGGAGATGATCAGTATGGAGAGCAATCAACAGAAAATGTTGGAGGGTTGTTTTGAGAGTCAGAAGTATGACTTCGAACTGTGTGATGATGGCATGATTCGACTGAATGGTCGTTTGTGTATTCCGGAGTCTTCTCCTGACCTGAAGGAGAAGATACTCCAGGAGGCTCATAGCTCGTCCTTATCCGTCCACCCCGGTTCTTCGAAGATGTATAAGGATTTGAAGGTTCATTTCTGGTGGAGCGGGATGAAGAAGGATGTAGCTGACTTTGTGACTAGATGCTTGACCTGCCAGAAGGTTTAGTTTGAGCATAGGAGACCCGGAGGTTTAGTGCAGTCTATGCCTATTCCATGTTGGAAGTTCGAGGACATCTCGATGGATTTCGTTGTCGGTCTTCCACCAACTAAGGGAGGACTGAACACGATATGGGTCATTGGACCGTCTGACGAAGGTGGCTAAGTTTGTTGCGATGAAGGATACCTGGAAGGTCCCGAAATTAGCGGACTTGTTCCAGAAGGAGGTGATCCGGCACCATGGTGTGCCAAAGACTATTGTTTCTGATAGGGACCCTCGATTTTTGTCCAGATTCTGGGGACAGGTTCAGGAAGCCTTGGGTACAAAGTTGAAGCTTAGTACGGCATTCCATCCACAGACCGACGGTTAGAGTGAGAGGACCATCCAGACACTGGAGGACATGCTGAGAGCATGTGCCTTAGATTTTCAGGGGAGTTGGTTAGAGCGACTACATCTGATAGAGTTCGCCTACAACAACAGCTACCACTCCTCGATACAGATGCCACCATTTCAGGCACTTTATGGTAGACCATGTAGGACTCCCTTATGCTGGGATGAGGCCAGCGAGAATACACTTCTAGGACCTGAGTACCTAGAGCAGATTAAGGAGGATGTCCTACAGATTAGGAAGAACATGAAGGCAGCTCAGGACCGGCAGAAATCATATGCAGACACTAAAAGGAGGGACATTAAGTTCACTACCGACGATATGGTATTCCTTAGAGTGTCACCCATGAAGGGGATATTCCGGTTTGGGCAGAAGGGCAAGTTGAGCTCGAAATATGTTGGACCTTATGCGATTAGGGAGCGAGTGGGCCCGTTAGCCTACAGACTGGATTTGCCAGCAGAGCTCGGGAGGGTGCACGACGTTTTTCACGTTTCACAGTTGAAGAAGTATGTGCCCCACCCATCGCACGTTTTGCAGCCAGAGACTTTAGAGTTGGACCCCGCTCTACGATATGAGGAAGTACCACTCCGCATTCTCGATACGAAGACGAGACAGACTAGGAACAAGACCGTTAGCATGGTCAAGGTTCTCTGGTCGAACCATGAGGTGGAGGAGGCTACATGGGAGTTAGAGGACTCCATGAGAGCGAAGTATCCCGCACTCTTCGAGTAGTAGCTGTGATACTTGTACGGGTTCGTGGTCAAACCCTTTTTAAGGGGGGTAGACACCACTTGGCTTGCGCATATGTTATGCATTAGGTCTTGTTTTGGTGGTGTGTTTTGTTGGTATGCTGCGTCATACATGTTTGCTTGGATGATTATATGTTGAATACATTTTATGTATGTGCCTTAGTGCACCTGTTTGAAAATATATATATAGTACCGCTGAGTACTTCTGTTGATGAATTGGTTGTGCACCTTTTTAGTGCTATGAAATAAATGAGTATATACCATGTGGTTGGCTTTTTGCTATATTTATGTATAGACTAGGTTTGAACCTAGTGGGAGTTACTCCCTAGAGATGGATTGATTGGTTACTTAGTGGAACTTGATTCCTTTGGTGAACTGTAGAGGATTAAGGACTTCGGGACGAAGCCTTTTTAAGGGGGGTAGACTGAAATACCCCTAACCTTTAAAATATAATTAAATGATCTATTAATGAAATAAGATGGTTAATAAACATCTAAATATTACTGGGGAGCAATCTAAAGATCTCAACAAGGCAAAACATGCCTTAAGATCGGTAAAGCCAAAAAGGTGCTTTAGACACCATAAAGATTGTATGACCTCAGATAGGATCCAAAGTGGATTCCTAAGTATTATAATGAAGTAAGGAACACAAAAAACCATTATCAAAGAAAACTAAGCTCAGAAACACCTTGCAACACAAAATGTGCACTAAAACTCCTTAAAGCACATTTTTGTGAAATTGCCTTCTAAATGGTTTTAAAGGGCTTAAAGGTTATAAATACCTTTAAATATGATATTATATCACATATATCATATTAGGAATTTAATTCCAAATTTTACAAATTTTTACAAATTTAATATTAAAATATTAATAAAACCCTAAAAGGGGGCCCGTAGGAGTCAATATTGACTAAGATTGGTCAAGAGGTCAAAGTTGACCCCTTAGACCATGTGAGTTCGACATTTACAAGCCAAGGAGGCTCCAAATTCGTCACTTGCATATACAATAATCAAACTCCAACATCTTCCACAAATTAAGGATTCACTTTTGCCTTTTATTAGTTTATACACTCCTTTAACTCCATTATTTGACTCCTCCAGCTGGGAATTCGTGGGAGCCTCTCCTTTCTCTTCAATCAGCCGACCTCATGTCCCCTCTTATCCCTTAGCTGAGTCATCATTCAATTATTAGACAATAAACTAATCTAAAGCACATTTTTAACCTAATAATACCAATTCTAATCACTCTCTCTCTCCTAGCTTCATTCCAACGAATCTGCCCTCTCAAGCTCTCCCAAGCTCTCTCCAACCGTGGATCTTGAACTAAGAAGGTAGATCCAACTTCTAAGCTTCTAATTAATGGTTTAAGGCTTGTTTTTGGCTCTTTTTCTTCATCTCTTCACCACCTATGCTTAGATCTCGTGACTAATCAGTTCCTATGGCTTATTCTCAGTGTATAAGGTTAGAACATCAATCAAATTCGGTTGAAACAATTTAGAGACCAAGGTTGCTCAAAATCTCATTTTAAGGTAAAAACATACCTTAAGCTTCTCTACTCTTCATCCGATTTTTCCTCTCTGATTTTTGTGAGTTTATACACTCATAATCTTCATATTTACATGTTCAATCAGTTGTTAGCCATTTGGAGCAAGGGTGGCCGAGATCCAAAGGAAATACCTTCTTTTAAGGCATTTTTCCAAGGTAAAACCTAATAACAAGAGCTTGTTGTGATCTAGCTATTTCCTATGTCAATATGGTGGATCTAACACCTTGTGGTGTGTTTGATTCAGGCCGAAACCATCTTGAACTCTCCTTACATTTTTAAGGTGATTTTTGCCTTAAATCTTACTTTAATTATTCCTTATGGTTAAGCTCAAGCTTGGAGTGTAACCATATCTTGTTTTTTGTATTAAACATGTCTAAATCATGTGGTGATTTTTCCTACAAGAGGCCGAGTACATACAAGGGCAAATCAAGGTATAAACACCTTAAATCTATGATTTTTTTTAATTTCTAAGCTTATGTATAAATATTGCCGGGAGTGAAACATTAAATAAGGGTCACCTAAAAATGGAAAAAAATGAGTAAGATAAATTAAGCTAGTCATTTAAGAGATTTAATTAACATAATGGTCAAATTATGACATTATGTGGAAAAATAATCAAATACAAGTGAGGCCGTGAGTATGTATTATATTTTGAGACATTTATTGTGTAATTTATTTTGCAAGTTCAAGGTTGTAATAAGGCCATGTCATTAGGCCATTTTAATTTAAGTTTATAAGCTTATTTAGTTTTATTTATGCTTATAATTAAAATAGGGGTCAAACGGTAAATACTAGCTAAATATTAGGCCGAGAGCTTAATATAGAGGAATTTAGGGTTTTTAAATGAATTTAATAAAAATTATAACATTTTATAAAGTTTTGGGTCAAAATTGTAAAAATAGAAAAGTATAGGTTAAGTTTGGTAATTACCGAAAGAGTTGGTTCCAATTTGGTATTAGAAGTCAAAGTTGACTATATAGGACTTTGACCAAGTTTGGAGAATTTTAGAAATTTGAATGCAACCTTATATTAAGATAAGTATTAATTGTAAAAGATTTAAAAGATGGGGCTATAATGTAATTTCCGAAAACTAGGGGTACTAAATGGAGTTTAGTACAAACCTTAGGTTATTAGGAATTTTTAGAAATTTATTTGGTTAAATTTGGAGTTTATATGAGTTATATAAGTATAATATAAGATATTTTATGATATTGTTACAAATGGGTAACATATGTGGTCAAACCGAGATTTGGAGAAAATATAAGGTTAGGAATAATGTTTATAACCTTTTGGTATAGTTTGGTGATTTTTGGAATTATCTATAAGGTTTTATAAAGACATATGTACATATATAGTTTTGATGATATTAGAAAACTATATGTTATAAAGAGGAGAATTTGGTGAATATAAAAGTTAAGTGGTGGAAAGATAATTAGAATAGTGTTCGGTTATTTAAAAAAAAAAAAACTATAGGTTATAATTATTTTGAGGCTTAAAGGGTATAATATAAGGTATATGATATAAGTGTAACAATGAAATATAATTTGGGATTGATTTGTGATTTATAGAAGTTTAGTGGTTGTTTTGGAAACCGAAATATAAGGGGTTGGTTTGGTATTTTACAACAATTTACAACTATATGTTATAATTGTTTTAATGACTTAAATGTCATAACATAAGTTATATAACTATAATGTAACATTACATTAATTATGTGGTGATTTTTGTAAATATCTAAGAACATAAGTGCTGTTCGAAAATGTTGACACTTTAAAATGGAATTTATAATATGGTTTTAATGTTATAAGAGTTATAACATTTATAATATAAGAGGTATTCATTAAAAAGAATGAATATATGTTATAAGACTTACCATATAAGAAATAGTTCCATAATACATGATTATAAGTAAATATATGTTATGGTGGAAAATATAACATGTTTTAATGACCAAGTATTTTCATAATTAAAATGACATATGATGGAAGGAAAAAGAATTACAAACATTGGATATGGGATTCTAAAGTTAAGAGAGTGTACATGTGATGATAAGGGTTCATGTAATTAAAAGTATTGTTTACAAATGAATTATACCACATTGGAAAAAAAAGAGACAAACCTTAGAAAAATAAATACTAAGGTGAGATGTATAGTGCATGACAAAAGATCACACATGCAATAATAAAACGAACTACATGTTGTACATACATTAAAGTCACATGCGATAACAAGTTCAACAATGGGTATATTAATATGCAAGACAAGACTACGCATGTAACATAACACTTTTCCCAATCTCGAGTTAAACCTAAAACCCGACAAACATTGACAGTTTATAACGGGGGGTTAACCGGGAGTTGTTAGTAACGGTACGGGGTACCGTAGGATTGTGTTGTTATACGTATGCTAATCAGTAGCATTATGTATTGTTTAGACTAATAGAGACGACACACGGAGCATAGGATCTTGCTGATTCATACTCCACCGTAATACATCAGGGTGAACGGTATGTTGTTATGTGTCTCTGATTGTCTCTGAGGGCTTCCTCAGTTTAGACTTCTGTGTGATCTGTGATAAGATTGTTTGCCTGAATGTGTTAACTAATATGCATGAATTGTATATTTATAGCTGCTTATTATTTACTGTTGTTGAGTTAATAGTATTGGTTCGTATATATGAACCTATATATATAAAACGAACTAGCGGCTATGGTGCTATCTTTTATGAAATATAAGGAACATAAGTAAAACGTTGTAGCACAATGATAATATCTTATACATATTATCCAAGACTTTCATACGGAGCATTGGCCTTTCTATACGCCGCTCTCGTATCTAACACTGGATCCCGAGTTTACAGACTCCGGATTGGACTAATGATCTTAGTCTGCTGTGTTAGAAAAAAATGGTAATGCGATGCGATGGTATAATTAAATAATGGAAAGTTAGTAAAGCCAAGAGGATGTGGCTCTTGGTGCGCGCTGTGATCACAAAAACGATACCAGGATGTCCGCGTATGGGTCCACAAATATCAAGAAAACTTCCTGTGAGCTAGAATGGCTTGTTGGTCGGAGACTCTACCGTTGGAGTGGCTACTGCCGTGGGTGACCCACCATAATATATGGGTAACTAGAGACATGTCGTTTTAACGAGACATTGTCACTAGGTATAACTGAACAATTAAAACAATTGAGACTTATACAGTGGCGAACAATATTGGTTTCTAAGCCATGGACGAGACTTAATACTTGTTTATTATTCTCGTTGTTTCGCTCGTTGTTCATTGGTTATACTTGTGGTTATTTTATTGTGTGTTGATGGTTGTATTATTTTATGGATATTAATGTTATTTGATTTACAGTTTTAAATATTAAAACGGTATTGCATGTAACGAGCCTCATGCTCTCGACCAAATAATTGAGGGGTCTTTGGGGGCGTGACGGGGCATGTGATGACATACTCAGCAGGGGCTGATTCCATACCACAAATCATTTTTATTTCAGGAGAGTAGCTGGTGGTCGACGCGAGGCGCGACAGTTGTAGTATTTCAGTTGTTTAAGACTCGGTACGGTTATTACTAATGACGTTTTGGACTCGGGTTGTGTAAACCGAGGTGGATTTGTTTTAGATGCTCACGAGTATGGTCTGTAATAATTGGTTATTGTTGGTTTATTTTTTTTAAATTGTTAAGTTCTACTATCTATCTCTTGTGGTCACTACGGGAATACGTTTCGCATGTTGATTATCAGGTAACTCGTTATCACCCGTATGGGCGAGTGATAACAGTGACACAATAGGAGCGACAGTCTGTTATTTACCACTACGATATAGTTATTATGTGCGACATTTGTAGGATTATTAGGAACCGAATTAGTAGGGGTGTTACATTGAACCTCTTTGTGGGTTGTTTGGATATTATGGGGTGAGTTGTGGTGTTTGGTTAGGCATGTTCAAATTTTTAGAAACAAGAGACAAGTCGTTCCATTGTATAGTCAGAAAATGATTACTTCGTGATCCTTGAAAGACGTGAGTGCTCTTTTTTTTTAGGTTTTTCAAATTAATGAATAATGCTTTGTACAAAATGGAATTATGTTTTATTCAACAAAAAACATAATGTTGGAAATTACAAACTCAGGAAAACTACCGAAAATGATCAAAGAAACTAACTACTACAAAAGTTGAAAGATGACTAATCAAGAAAAGAAATGCATTTAATGAGAAAAACACTAAAAAATCAACATTTCTAATGATGCTTGGGCAAGCGTGCCCTGCGCTCTCCGCCATGTTCTTAGAATTGGAACCCTTGGTCAATTAGATCCGGGATTCTGTGTTGTAGGGCCTTGTAGTGGTCAGTGTCGTAACCGGGCAGCTGATGGAAGTGACAAAATTGATTAAGATCCTTCCCCAAATGAGTAGTTCCTGGCCTCAGGGCGAGCGGTTGCATCGGATATCTTCCTCGAAGCTCTTCAAGTGCTTGTCTTGGTGTTCGGCCGATGTTTGTAAACTCTCTCTATCGAGAACTCCGTCGGGATGGTTCTACTATCCCAACGCTCCAACCGGGTCCTCTTGACTGTCGATCACTGTCTTCCTCATGTTGCCTGGTTCTCTTACGGGTGCAGCTTTGGATGCAAGTTGCTGTTCCCGGTTGTCTGATCACTTTCCTGAGTTCCGTAGCAATTTCTTTGACATTCCCCTCCGATCCTCGGACCCTAATGGAGCCAACTTCAATGCAGTCATAAAGGGTGTTGAGAAGCCTGCCCACTAACTCATCCCGAGCTTGACATTCGGACTCGAGGGAAAGAGCCTTTGCTTTCATCTCTTCGATAACAGCAACGTAGTTAGATTCCACGGCGTCCATGGCAACACTATGCCTCTGCTCCATGGCATCAATGGTGGCCAGATGCTTTTGTTCCAAAATTGCGAGCTGGGCTTCCATGTTGATTGGACCGCACATCGGACTTAGGTCCACCTGTTTCCAAGGTGTCCATTATTAGCTAACAAAGGGAAGTGGGCTGAAAGATACTAAAGTGAGAATGACGCTTCACAAGATAGATCGAAACAGACTTAGGCTGAAAGCAAGTGGGCCAGGATACCCAGAGAATGAGGTGTTTGGGCTGGAGTATCTTTCAGACTATGAACTGGAATTTGAACTGAAATCTAAACAGATGGCTTTGATTGGGCCTAAGAGGTGACACCTAGATCTAGGGTTTTGGGCTAGGGGCCGAATAAGAAGTCTACATGGACTAGAATGAGCCCTTAGGCCGGAATGAGTTTGGGCCTGGAGTAAAGCACATGGGCTGGAATGGTCCCTAAATCATAAATAGGCCTAACTTTCTTTGGGCCAGAGAAGATGGTTGCTAAGCCGAAAAAGATTTTATTTTCAGGACTTATGGGTTATTTCAAGTTCAGGTGGATTTCATTTTCATGGGCCTAGAACTAATTGGATAATTAAAATTGGGCCAGAAGAGAAATCACCTAAGTCTAAGCTTTTGGGCCGAAGCCCGAATGACTCACATATTAAACCAAACAGGACCTCGGGGCCGCAAACAAATAGAGCCTCCCATTCGGGTTTGGCTAGGTTAATGTAGGAGAAGTTCCTATCAATCTCTAGGCTGGGTAATGGGCCGATCATACAAGCAAACAAGGCCCACACAAATTCAACATGTCCTCATTAGAAGTTTAAATCAAACCGGGTATGGATCGATCCGAAGAGGTGCTTGGGGCATGGGCCCAGGTCACCTCAAAGGAATAGGGCTTGCACGCTATTCTCTTTGGGCTTCCCCACTTTTTTCACATCACCTGAAGGTGTGCGTCTACGGTCGGGTCTTTGACTGACCCAACAATGGGCTAGGTAAGGACACTGCGATGAAAACGGTTGGGGCTCAAGCCCAGGTATTAAGGGGATGTGGTTAGACGACACCCTCCTCTTTTCCCCCGCTTATTCACATCACCTAAAAGGTGTGAGTCCCTGATGGGGGACCCTCAAACGGGTCCCAGGGTGAAATTGGTTTGCGTGGACCCTCGCTCTCATATGATGCAAGGGTGCAAAAAATTAAAGTGCGCACAAAAGTAAACAAACAAAGTAATAAAACCATAAATAAACAATTTTTCGAGTTAAGCCCTCTTTCTTAAAATTAAACAAGTTAAAATTAAGAAGTGGTCCCCAACAGAGTCGTCAGTCTGTGAGCCTCGATTTTAAACCCTATCATATGTTGATTAAAGTTGATTAGGATCTAATCGGGTTTTAGGTCCACTTATAACCTATGATTAATAACTATGTCATATAACAATAATTATTAAAACCTAAGCTAGCTCACTGGAACCTATTATGAGTCGCCACCTAATTTTAACCTAGATCAAATTAGGAAAGGAGAGTTCGGGTTTGGGGGCTTGGTATACGACTTATTTAGGGTTCAATTACTTTCATTACCCCTAGAAATCATTTTTCCTCTACTTAGTTTAATTACGGCTTATTACTAGTCGTTTTAACCTAAGTGCGCGCTTCTGATTTTTTTGTATTTTTAACATTTTTTGACAAAAATTTAAAGTGAAATTAAAACTACCTAAACTAGGGTTTCGGAGTCAGAATTAGGTCAAATTTTGATTCCGTTCGTGGCCACGGACCTATTGTCCGAACCCACGGACCCCAGTTAATCTAATTACATAGAAAAGTCAAATTTAAACAGAAACGAGATTTTGAAAAGTCTGGGGCCACGGACAGGATGTCCGTGGGCCCGGACATGTTTTATAAAACCCTAAATTTTGAAAGTAAAAATATCCCGCCACCGTCCGGGGGCGTCCGGGACCCCGGACACGGCGTCCGTGGGTGCGGACCGCCCTCGGACGGCGGCGTTGAGGCTGTTCCCGGAGGTGTTTTGGCTCAAAATTTATGGGTTTGTAGCTTGAAAGATTATAAATATGTTAGTAATCAAAAGTTTTCAATTTGTCCACAAATTAAGGACGAAACTTATTGAACAAGTTAGTGGACAGAAACACAAACAAACCTTAATTCAGAAGCAAGGAAAAGTCCATTCGATTAGAAATTTCAACCAGAAGTGTATTAATATCAGAGCAGTTAAAGAATTCAAATTTCAACCTGTTTGGACTTCGGGATTTGATTGTTCCTTCACGTCGGGAATCTTCGAGAGCCTTGTTGGTGACCAATCCGGCTCAACTTCGATCCGAGCTTCTGACCCCTTCTTCTTTGTGTTGTTAACCACGGTTTGGTTCTGTATTTTTGGTGTTTTGGTGCTTGGAAGTTCAATGGGAGAAGAAAGAATGTGTTTTTTGTGATTTCGGGATGATTTCGAAATTGATTTGAGGCTTAGGAGTGAAAAAACGTGGGAAGAAGGTTCACGGCTGCCTTTCTTGACTTTGAGGATGTTCTTCTCTGCCCTAGGTCATTTTTGGAAGGTCCTTTTATAGAGAGAGCAAGGCCATGTTGATAGAACAAAGTTTTTATCTAAAATCCTGATTTTATGCTCTAAAAGAATTTGATTTTTTAAAAATGTTACTGAACGATAAAAATTCTGACATTTTAAACAAAGATAAAAGATGATTTTTAGGAATTTTAAGAGTTGGAATCAGGTTATTTTGATAAATAACCGATTAGATAAAAATCTCACAATATGGAATCTCCCATAATTTATAACTTATGATTGGAAAGTCAAAATAATGAAATTCCAACGGCATTAGTCACTAAAAATCATCCTCTATCTTGTGCTAAAAGTTCATGACATTTTGTTTTGATTTCGGTATTTTCCAAAGGAGAGAGAAAATTTTAAAAATGATTGAATTTCTCTTTTAAATTTTGGGCTAAGGTTCCAAATAAGATAATTTCAGGTTTATGACTGTATGTAATCATGTTAACCATGTGACAATTTTATTTTAATTTTGGAAACCTTTTAATTTCTACTTTGAGGGTATTTCATGTGTTAAGTATTAAAGAAATTAGCTTATAATATGAATTAAAAACTAAATTTCCAGAATAAATATTACCAGAAAGTCATGAAATACCTTTCATAATGACTATGATATTTGGAAGTGTTTGGAGATAATGAACAAGTCATGTGAAAATAGAAAATCACGATAATGTCCTTGGATAATCCCGTCTTAGTGCTTTTTGACCCCTTTTGCCCTTTGTAACATGTATGCCTTAGAGACTACTCCGGGGGGGGGGGGGGGTTGAAATTTTGGGTATAACACATTGCACGCTACGAGATAGCTAAACCAGCCATCCACGGTTCAGATACAGAGATAACTAGGTCCCAAAACAGAAGCTTAAATACAATTAAGCATATGTGCCCAAAGGCACCACAAAGCACATAAATATCTTGGAAATCAGAAGGGGGATCCAACCCCACAGACGGAAGTCAAAATAGTGCTCAAACGAGTAAGTTATGGTCAAAACAGAGCCATGTCCGAACTTGTGTTCGGACATCAACGTTCGGACACAAGTCGAGACTCAATAGTAAAAATCAGACGAATGTCCGAACATCAAAGCTCGGACGGATGTTCGGACGCTTTCGGAAAACAGAAACGCGTAATGTCCGAACATGGGTCCGAGTGTCAAAGTTCGGACGCATGTCGAACCAAAATCAGAAAAAGCATAAAGGTGTGTCCGGACTTCTGTCCGGACTTACAAGTTCGGACACCATACGAGACTTGTAAGTCAGACTCGTCCTCGCACCCCGTCCGAACATCAAAGCTCGGACGGAAGTTCGGACACGGTTTAAAACTCAGAAATCAATGCACAAACGGGGTCTGTCCGAACTTCAATGATCGGATAGACATTCGGACATGTCAAACAACACAGTTTTCAGAAACGAATAACACAGAAACCAGAGGCTCAAAACACATTCAAATTGACAAAAAATTGTAGAAAACAACCTTGGGGGTTTGTAGACATTAAAACAGCAGCAAACGGACAGATTTACAAACACACACGCAGAGGCAATTCGCAATTAGAATCTAGAATCTGAAACTCCCCAAGGCGGAACACACTAGCCGAATCCGAAAGCCACCTACCTCTTGACAGCAGATAAACCCTTCGAATCTGAACAACAACGATCCAGCAGACACAACAGTAGAGCTAACCAAAAAGCAAATCCAAAAGCCACCGAATTCTAATACAATGCAGAGAAGAACCCCCAAATCAAAACTGCCAAAACTACTAAAACTTTATTGCAATTGTAGATACGCAACCAACCTCTCACATGATTCTGATAACAGATTCGTAGAGGAACGGACAGAATCTGATTCTAGAAGCGATTTGCAGAGGAGAAATAAGACAAGAGGAAACATTCCAAATTCAGAAATGAAGAAGAACGAATCAATGCTGATTACCTTACTCTGAATGAATCTCGCAACGGAGCAGAATCCACAGCAGAACTCAGTGAAGAACCACAATCAGCAGGACTTGAGAGGTTGAACAACATGTAACTTTTGAGAGAGGGAAAGAGAGAGAGCGAGAGCATAGAGGAGAAGGGAGCGTGACGACGGCTTTCAAAATGAACGAGGGTTAGAACGTGATTGAGAGTGAGGTGAATTGAGGAAATAGCTTGTACTGATTTAATTACCTATGAGTAATTAGAAGGGGAAAGTAAAATGACCCATTAGTCCTTGCCTTTGATCTAAAGGACTCCCATGTCCTGGAGGATTAAAAATCCACACAATCAGCTTGTAACAAACTAGAATACAACAAAATTCTGAAATTAACCTTGGGTTATAACATGATGGGTAAGGAGTAAGGTTGAGGATGGCTGGAAGGGAGGAGAAGGAGTCTAATTTCGTGGGTGAGCATGGGAAAAATGAAAGAGAAAGAAAAGTGAGGTATTAGTAAGTGAAATGGGCTAATAGTCAATGTGTGTGTAAGGAGGGAAAGTGAGCTTGTCTCCTTTCCTCTTTGGGCTTGTCTTATCCTAGACATGTGAGGCTGCCGATTTTGAGCTGCTTTTGGGGGGGGATATTTTCAGATTTTGAGAGTTAATATTATAACACTCTAAAGTTATACATTATGACTTAGTTTATGTGTTAAGTTGTGACATATATTATTGTCTTGTTCTAATGTGTATATATAAGTGGCTATTGCCCTTAAAATTTGGTTTGACTATATAAAATAAATTATACACTCTTATCACATTGTTGGTGATATTAATACATGTATTAATGTGTTACATTTTGTATTAACTTTAGGAGTTGTTTTCTCCTTATTAATGTAAACTCTTTAGTTCATGATTTTATGTGAGGTTAATTCATAATTTTATGTGTGGTTTAATGTCCATCTTGGACTATACATATTTATGTGTATATATATTTATAGTTTGTAATATTCTTTAGTGAATATTACTCATTAGTCATTATTCTTTGGTGACTAATCATTAATTAATCTCTCCTTATTAATTAATCCTTTGTTAATTAGGGTAATTAATGTTTGGGGTATTTCAGGTATGGTAATCGTGCAGCTCGCATACTACCGGACCACGCACAACTAATTGTCATATGAACATGCTTTTGATTATATTTAAATCATGCATGAAATACTTTAAACACACATTCGACAAGTATTCAGAACAATAACCGTAATCAACAGACCAACACATTAATATCGGTTAGGTTACATTACTCTTTCCTTGGGACCTCGAGGGTTATTACCTCGATGGTGCCTTTTTCACATTAGTCAACACCTAATCCTTTTTAGGAGGGCTACTAGTACCTATTTTCTTAATAGATGTGGGGTTAATTTCAAAGTCAACGTACATGAACATCATAACTTTCACCACATAACGAGGCACATACTACATAGCTCAGGAACGAGTCACGTGAGGATTCAGACCCATACAAGAGTCAGTCAACTTTCATAGAGTCTAGAGGACGATTGGTCCTCTTGCCGATCTCCATACTTAACACATTGTCGTTCTGTTTGTCGAAAAACTATCTCACACAAGGTGTGTCGGATCTAGCGGATCCAAGCACACCGTACACATATCCCCCTAACCCCGATCATAAGTCAAGGTAGAAGAGCACCTTAATAAGGCTCGTGGGAGATTGAATTCCCAGAAGGAAAATGAAGAAGGGCAAATGTGACCATGGGTCCAAAAAGAGCAGGAACCAGCAGAATGAGGAAAGAAAGAAGAACCCATAGCAACTGGGCAAATACAACTTAAAGTAAGTACGAGAGAGCAATCGGTCGCTAGAGACCGATAGCGAGAAATGCTAAAGAGCGAAATATAAGTAACGACCGGTCGCCTGTGACCGGTCACTAGGAATACCAAATTTAGTGTAAGTATGACCGGTCGCTAGAAACGCCAAATGTATTACAAGTAGTGACCGGTCGCCTGTGACCGGTCGCGAAAAACACCAAGTACGGTATATATAAACAACCGGTCATCTGTGACCGGTCGCCAGAAGAGCAGAATAGACGCAAGTAGCCACCAAACCGCTTAAGTGCAGACGGATCTGAAGGGAAAAGTAGGAAGATTAGGATAAGATACTTACGATATATTTTATATGCCTGTCAAGATATTTATGTGTGAGGCTGGCAGGACTTGATAGGCTAGTTAACCCAGAAATGCACTATAAATAGGGGTTCACCCCCAAGTGAATAGGACACGTCATCAGAACTTATGAAATTTTCTTTGTTTCATTGCCGTCTCGAACTTCTCTCTTCTCTATGAACCAAATTCTTGGGTAACCACGTAATTCAGTAGAGAAAGAACCGTCTAGACCATCTGGGCTTAGGAAATGACCTTTTCAAAAAACAACCGAATAGATAGGGAGTTGAATCAGCTGTAGATATCAACTCCCAAACACACGCGCGTGACCGTAACTCCCGGATTCCCCACCCCAAGTAACACATTGGTTAGAAGCTCCCTCCATGGGGCTTATCACAACAAGTTACATTATGGTTAGTCAAGTGTGGTTAGATACACAGGGGAGGTAATATACCATTCGACATACATGAACATTACAACAATCGATACAACAACGACATACTCAAAGGGGAAAACACACATCACACACAACCACAGTATACAACTAATGAACGGATGGCCGTAATTAGAACGTTCCCGCATAATTGAATTAATTTAAACTCATTTCATGCTTTATCTTGCAAGGTGGCAAACATATAGAAAACAGGTTGGCATACAAGCCGGTGTAACCCGGTAGGACACAGGTTGCAAGAAAACCATATTTGTCACTTGGGAATTACTTTAGCGCGTCATCTCACGCTCCTTAGTTAATTTTCGTACAACTGATATCATTTCAAATGTTTTATTATGTAACACCCCCAAACACAGGCCTAGGAGTTAGGGGTATTACACGCCGCGTATTAATACATAATAACGCAAGGCTCTAACGAACGCACACATTTTATCAAAACAAGGCCCAAAACAAAATACTCATATAATAAGTATAAATGGAGTATCGAAGATTCCAAACGTTAATACAAACCTCAAACAAAATCAAAAGCGGAAGCTAACAGCAGAGGCCCAAAGGCTACAAGTCAAAATACAAATGTCTCAAAAGAATCGAAATAACATAACAAACTAAACTCCAGAAGCTGAGCAAAGTGATCCTCGCTTATCAATGTGCAATGTTAGATAAAGTAGGGGAATGAGCAAACAACTATGCCCAGTAGATGACCAACTTCATCAACCACCATGCCCAAAACATTTATAGAATGTTATCAAAACAGAAGTGAACAGAGGAAGCCATATCCCTTAACAGAAATCAGAAGCAGAAGTCCACACACAAGGGACTAAATAGAGTTCAACCACAGAAGCAGAAACAGAAGGGGACCTTAGTTGATCACAACATACAGACAAAACGAGCAAACAACTCGTGAACAGAATGACAAAACCTCACTTGTAAACAGAACAGGTGGAACACCTGTGAACAGAACGAGGAACATCACCCGTTAAATAGAAGGATATCCTACATAGCGCGCTACGAGACAGCTAAACCATCCATCCAAAGGTTCAGATACGGAGATAACTAGGTCCCAAAATAGAAGCTTAAAACATTTAAGCATATGTGCACCAATGGCACCATAAAGCACATAGATAGCTTGGAAATTATAAGGGGGATCCAACCCCGCAAACGGAAGTCAAAACGGAGCTCAAACGAGCAAGTTATGGTCAAACCAGTACCATGTCCGAACTTGTGTCCGGACATCAACGTTCGGACGCAAGTCGAGACCCAGAAGGCAAAATCCAACGGAAGTCCGAACATGTGTCCGAACATGGAAGTTCGAACATAGGTCGAACTTCAAAACAGAGGCAGATGCAGAGGTGTCCGAACATTGAAACTCGGACAGATGTTCGGAAAGTTTTCGGAAAACAAACACGCGTAATGTCCGAACATGTGTCCGAACGATAAAGTCTGGACACAAGTCGAAGCAAAATCAGAGAATGCAGAATGGTGTGTCCGAACTTCTGTCTGGACTTACAAGTTCGGACACCATTCGAGACTTGTAAATCGGACTCGTCCTCGCACCCCGTCCGAACATCAAAGCTCGGATGGAAGTCCGTACATGGCAAAAACTTCAGAAATTCAAAGCGCAACAGGGCATGTCCAAACGTCAAAGCTCGGACAGACGTTCGGACATACCAAAAAGTGCAGTTTCTAGAAACGAGTTGCACACCAAAACAGAGGTTAAAACACAACAAAACAGAAGCAGTTTGTAGAAAACAACCTTGGGGGTTTGGGCATCATTAAACAGCAATTTAAACAGACGAATTCGCAAACACAATGTAGAGACAGAACACACTCAATCCCAGAATTGAAACTCCCCAAGGCTGAACACACTAACTGAATCCATAAGCCACCTACCTCGATTAATTAGCAGAAGAAATCCTAAAATCTGACTCCGAAGCAGCAGACCCCAGCTAATGCAGACACCGAAATGTAGACCGAAACAACAATCCCAACTATGAACAAACACAATCAAAGAACAGACCGAAGAACAAACCGAAATCAGAACTCCCTCTCAAACCAGGACTGTCTACGCAAACGAACCCACAATCCATACCTGAATTCGACCCCAGAACGTAGAGAAGGCCAACAGCAGAAGAATTGACGAGGGAACGGAACACAATCAAACTCCTAATCCGATTTCAGATGAAAGACTTAAACAAGGGAAAACATTCCAATTCTAGAATTGAAGAACAACGAACAACGTTGAATACCTTAACCAGAACCAAACCTTGCAACAGAGCAGAATCTACAGCAGAACTCGAGGATGCACCACAATCATCCAAAACTTGAGGGGTTGAACAGAACGAGATTTTGAGAGAGAAGAGAGAGAAGCGGCTTAAGGGTTTTCAAACTGAGCGGGAAGAGGAGCGTGAATGAGATCGTGAATAGGAAGTGGGGAAAAGAAAATAATGATTAAGGAAGTTAGAAAATTAATAAATAGGAATGCTAATTCTCACCTTTAATAGAACAAGAAAGGGGAAAAGACTCCTTCGTCCTCATCTTTAATCAAAAGGACTCCCATGTCCTGAATCCAAAATGCATCCATATAAGGCCACTTGTGACCAATAAAATGAAATAAAACTTTGGGTTATAACATCACCTCCCCCTTAAAAGAATTTTGTCCTCAAAATTAAACGTACCTACTGCTCGAAGAGGGCGGGAAACTTAGAACACACTTCGCTTTTGACCTCCCAGGTCGCCTCTTCCTCTAACAGACCCGACCACTGCACCTTCACCAAGGGCATGGTCTTACTCCTGAGCTTACGGACATCTCGGCCTAGAATCTTCAGATGCACCGCTTCGTAAGTGAAGTCTTCCCTAAGCTGAAGCGGACCGAACTCTATCACATGAGACGGGTCCGGAATATACTTCCTCAGCATAGACACGTGGAACACACTGTGAACACCAGCCAGCGACGGTGGCAAAGCTAAACGGTAGGCAACCGGTCCGATCCTCTCCAGGATCTCAAAAGGACCCACAATGCGAGGGCTAAGCTTGCCTCTCTTCCCAAACCGAACAACTCCTCAAACGGGAGAAACCTCTAGATAAACGTGGTCTCCTACCTCAAACGCCAGAAGTCTCCTCTGATCGGCGTAACTCTTTTGACGACTCTGAGCTACTAGCAGGCGCTCCCTGATGGACTGAATCTTAGCTACAGCATCCTCGACCAAGTCTCGACCAACAACTGCCCTCTCCTTTAGATCATCCCAACAGATGGGTGATCGGCACCTCTTACCATACAAAGCCTCAAACGGGGCCATCTCGAAGCTAGTCTGGAAGCTGTTATTATATGCGAACTCAATCAAAGCAACGTGCTGATCCCCGCTGCCTCTTAAGTCGAGCACACACGCTCTAAGCATGTCCTTCAGAACCTGATTCGTCCTCTCTGTCTGCCCATCCAACTGAGGATGATAAGCCGAGCTGAACGACAACTTTGTCCCCATAGCCTGATGCAAACTCTGCCAGAATCTGGATACGAAGCGCGGGTCTCTGTCAGACACTGTCGAAGCCGGAACTCCATGCAAATGCACAATCGCATCCATATACAACTGCGCTAGGCGGTGCAAACTGAAGGTCTTCCTAACTGGCAAGAAATGGGCACTCTTCGTGAGCCTGTCCACTATCACCCACACTGCGTCAAATCCTCTCGGAGTCTTAGGCAGACCCATGATGAAATCCATGCCGACATGCTCCCACTTCCACTCTGGGACGGGAAGAGGCTGAAGCAGACCCGCTGGTCTCTCATGCTCGGCCTTGACCTGCTGACTGGTCCGACACCTGGATACAAACTCAGAAATGTCTCTCTTCATGTTGCTCCACCAGAAAGTCTCTCGAAGGTCCCGGTACATCTTCACACCTCCTGGGTGTACCGAGTATGGAGCTCCATGAGCCTGCTGCATGATCTCTCGCCTCAAGGCATCATCTGCAGGCACACAGACACGGTCTCTGAATCTCTGACAGCCGTCCTCTGAAACCCGAAACTCTGACTCCTGACCGGCAGATAACCCCTCTTTGATCTTACTCAACTCGGCGTCGAGCTCCTGACTGGCCTTGATCCGATCGATCAAAGTAGGCTGAATCCGCAACGCTGCCAACATCCCTGACCTCTCTGGACGAACGACCCAGATACCCATACGCTATAACTCAAGGGAAACCTCTGCACACCAGCCAAAGCACAAACAGCTCCTGACGGACCCCTCCTACTGAGCACATCAGCAACAACATTCGCTCTACCCGGATGGTAGAGAATCTCCAGATCATAATCATGTAGCAACTCCAGCCACCTCCTCTGCCTCAAGTTCAACTCCTTCTGAGTGAACAAGTACTTGAGGCTCTTATGGTCCTATAAACTTTGCACGCAGCTCCATAAAGGTAATGCCTCCAAATCTTCAGAGCAAACACCACAGCAGCTAACTCCAGATCGTGGGTCGGATAGTTCTTCTCATATGGCTTAAGCTGACGGAAGCCATATGCAACCACCTTCCCATGCTGCACCAGAACACACCTAAGTCCCTTATGGGACACATCACAGAACACCTCTAGACCCTCGGTCCCCCCTAGAAGAGTCAGAATCGGCGCAGACGTCAACCTCTTCTTCAACTCCTAGAAGCACTGCTCACAGGCCTCGCTCCACTCAAACTTCACCTCCTTCTATAGTAGACGGGTCAACAGAATCACCAACTTGGAGAAGCCCTCCACAAACTTACGATAGTAGCCCGCTAGAGCAAGGAAGCTACGGATCTCGCCAACATTAGTGGGCCTGGCCCACTCAGTAATCGCTCTAATCTTCTCCAGGTCCACGGAGATACCATCCTTGGAGACTACGTGTCCCAAGAATACTACCTGGTCCAACTAAAACTCACACTTCTTCAGCTTCGCATACAGCTCATTCTCCCTCAGAGTCTGGAGAACAGTCCTCAGATGCTCCTCGTGCTCCTCAGCACTCTTGGAATACACCAAGATGTCATCAATAAACACCACCACGAACTGGTCTAGAAATGGCTTGAACACCCGGTTCATCATATCCATAAACAAAAAAGGCGCATTCGTCAGACCGAATGACATCACTAGGAACTCGTAATGTCCATAACGAGTCCTGAAGGCGGACTTAGGCACGTCGTCTGCCTTAATCCTCAGCTGATGGTAACCCGACCTCAGATCGATCTTCGAAAACACCTTAGCTCCTGCTAACTGGTCGAACAAGTCATCTATGCGCGGGAGAGGATACCTATTCTTGATGGTAACCTTATTGAGCTCCCTATAGTCAATACACAAGCGCATGCTACCATCTTTCTTCTTAACAAATAACAATGGCGCTCCCCAAGGCGACACACTCGGGCGAATTAAGCCCTTATCCAACAGCTCCTGCAACTGGACCTTCAATTCCTTAAGCTCAGCAGGCGTCATCCGGTATGGGGCCTTAGAAATTGGCTGAGTCTCAGGTGCGAGCTTGATCAAGAACTCCACCTCTCTGACAGGGGGAAGCCCAGGTATGTCATCCTGGAACACATCTGGGAAGTCTCTGACCACTGGAATGTCCTCTAACTTCGCATACTTGCGAACCTTAGGGATGTAACACAGAAATCCCTAGCATCCTTTCCTCAAAAGGTGAAACGCTTGCATAGCTGAGATGACTGGCGGCGAACACGGGATTCCATTCCCTGCTAAAATTAGGCGGGGTTGACCCGGCTCCTCAAAAGTAACCGTCGATGCAGCATAATCAATATGGGCATGGTGGGCAGCAAGCCAATCCATACTCAGAATCACATCAAAATTTGTCATCTCCATCGGGATGGGGTTAGCATACAGAGTCCTATCTCTGACTAACACAGGACTAGCTTTACAGACATAATTCAAAAGCATAGAAGAGTCCATAACTAATGGACTATGCACACACAACCCAACGTCCAAGGGCACAACAGGCAAACCAAGCTCACCCACCAACTCAGCAGAAACAAAAGAGTGGGTGGCTCCAGAGTCAAACAAACAGAAAACAGATCAAGAAGACAGCTAGAGAATACCTGTGACAACTCTGTTAGTAGATCGGTCCCTCTCTCCAGCCATCGCGTACACTCTGGCCTGGCCCTAGGGCTTCTTCTGCTCAGCCCGGTCTCGATCTCTGGACCCTGAGGCAGCCTCACCAACTCTACCTCCAGAGCTACCTCTGCTCCCCTCGGCCCGAGGGCAGTCAGCTATCCTATGCTCCAAGGATCCACACTTGAAGCAGGCTCCAGACTTCCTGTAGCAGTCCCGGCCTCGGTAAAACTTTTCACAGACCTGGTACTTCGGAGCGGATGAAATACCCCGTAATTTAAAATAGTGATTAATTAGGCTAATAAATAATTTAGAGGCTTAATTAAGTATAAATAATCATAAGGGAACAAATCCCGAAGAGAACGGACCTTTAAAACGGATTAAAAACATTACCGAACCTTAAAGCGCGTTTTTTGAGGTAACCGGGAAAACGTGTCTTTAAACGGGTCAAATAGACTCGTAACAATTTTGGTCAACTAAATAATCATTAATAAATATTATTGAAGCTTTAGAACCAACAAAAATCAAGAAAACGAGAAATTAGTAAAAACTGTCAAAAACGGGAAGTTGTGGGGTAGAAATATAAATAACCCAAACTAGTGTGTCCAATATTGTAAATAAAATTTTAAAACCCTCATGGGTCTGTGTGTGTGTCTGATCCCATACCCCTCTCCCTCTCACACACTCTTTATTCTCTCTTATTTACAAACAAACAAAACACTTAAAAGCAAAAAGTAGAATACTACTTTACTTACCTATCTCACACTCTCTCTCCAATTCATTCTCCTCACTCACATAAGACTCACCCCCTCACTCCCTCTGATTTTCTCCTCTTCTCCTTCCTTCAACCGGTGCCATGGAAGCTTGAGAGAAACCACACAATACTAACTTTTCTCATCTTGTAACCTACTCAAATCTCCACCAAAAATTGTAAAAATTACACCATTGTCTTCCTCTCACCAAGAGCTACATTTCCATCTTTCCAAAATTCGAAAACCTACAATTTCGTTTTTATGGGTATGTCCCATTTGGAGCTTCAACACCACCATTAGAAGGCCCTCCTTCTCCTTGTTCTTTTGAGGTAAAAACCTTCTTGAAACTCCTTTGTTTTTCTTGTCTTATGGGCAAAACGAATTTAAGCTAAAACCCTTGTTTGGCCTCTTGTATCCTAGCCGATTTTGGCATCTTGGTGGAGTTGGAATCTTGTGGTTGAGCCACTCCAAGTGAAATACCCCAAACCTTGATATGTTGTGTAAATGTTAAACCGTGGTATCTAAAGGCTAAAAAGTGCCTTAGAAACATAAATGAACCATTTAAACCATGGTAAAACACAATAAACCACTAAGACACGGTTTGAGCAAAAACATGCTCTAAGCTTGGAGTGAACTTGGTTAGGACCCAAAGAGCCTACCAAGACTTGATAACATTTAATTATGATTTTATAAGGCTAATTAAGTCCTTAGGAAACTTTGGTGGACAGTTAAACCAAATAAAACACAAGGAAATACCTTAAAGTCAATAAGAGCAAAATGTGCTCTAAGCTTGGAATAAATTTGTATAAGACCTAATGGTCATACCTATACCTTATAAATATGTTAATGAACATATTAAATCAATTACCAAAGAAAACCAAGCTTGAAAACAAGTTAAAACACAAAATGTGCTTTAAGGAGTCTTAAAGCACGTTTTTGAAAAATTGTCTTGTAAATGAGTTTTGAATGGCTAAATGTCCATCATTACTCTTTAATTAACATGTGTACTATATAGTATCACATTTGGGTGGCTATATCAATGGGAAATCAAAAATTTCACTTCTATGTGCCTTAGTTTGTGAATAGTAACTTTTATAAGCTAGTTTGTAACATATAATGTTATAAGTAATTAAATTGGTCAACAAAGACTATTATACCCTCCTAGGCATATGGGGGCCAGTTTTTCATGGTGTGAGTCACCAATATGTAAAAGAAATTAAATAAGTGAAGTTAAGCTTAAAGTAAAGTACTTTTTGCTTTATAAGTTACAAATATCTTCTTAAAGCAATCTTATCTCATTCTCTCCTTTCCTCCCTCCATTTCACACGGTCCCAACTTCTTCTTCCTCTCTTCTTCTTGTTCTCTCTCGGTAATATAGCACCATCACCATGGAAGTTCATCTTTGACCACATGTAAAACCTAGCTCACTTAACCAAAAAAAAAACAAACACCACCATTCTCTTAGTTAAGCCAAGCTCTACAATCTTGTCTTTTCAAAACTTCAAAACTTCCATTTCGGTGCCAAGAGAAACCACCATGGGAGGAGCTTGAGCTCACCTTTTCACATATTCATGTTCTCCTTTGCTTCAAGGTAAGGAAACTCAAAGAAAATCCATGTTTCCTCCATGTTTTCATGTTGTCCGAAAATTCACCTTACAATGGTGTATTTATCTTGCTTGTTTTAGCTTCATTTGAATCTTCCAAGGGCTAGGAGGAGTCCTCTCTTGATACTTGTTCAAGTCCTCTTCCAATTCCAAGGTAAAACAATTACCTTAATGTGTTAAAACAATATGTGTAACTAGGGTTTACAATGAGATGAAGCATAATGCTTGAATACTCATTCTATTGTTTGTATAATGTTTAATAGTTGGAAAGGAACCAAATGCCTTACCGGTTTTACAAGGAAACAAGAAAGAAATTTGTGAGGAAAAGAGGTAAATATGCTATCTCAATGTGGTTTAATGCCTTAGGAGAAATAAGCTTATAATGCTTGTTAAAACTACCTAAAGAGCAAATGGTGAATGACCTAGTAAAGTGTTCTCAAGGAGACTAGTAAAAGAACATATGTATTGGTGTATGTATTTGCAGGTCAAAGGCATTATTATGTGGGAAATTCAGTGTTTAAGGATTATGCAATTTAAGGGCCTAAGAGCCATGTTATTAAGGGCCTAAGTGCCAAGCAAGTTTAATTATGCACTATATTGTGATGTAGTGTAAATTTGGTGAAGTCTTGCGAGTGATGATGTTTTTGGATCTAGGTGTTTTTGAATGTTTAGTGGTGAAAACTATGAGTTTTGGAATGATGATGTGCTAAGAGAACCCATGGCGAAATTTGTAAAATGTATAAGGAGTTCTAGGTGTTTAAATGAACTTGGGTGAACTAGGAATGGTTAGGAATGGACACATGCTTCACTAAGGAAGAACACATGCATTAAGGTGTTCTAAGGTGCTATAAGGATTTAGGTGTTATCTTGGAAGTTCTAGGAATTCCATGTGTGTTTTGAGAATGTATTTAAGTCTTGGAGGAGTTTGTTAAGGTTTAGATAATGTTGATATTCTAGGAATAAGTGATGTTAGGTGGGATGTGAAAAAGGAGGTTTAGTTAGTAAGAAAAGAAGTTTGAGAGATGATGTTAAGGTGTGGAGGAAACACCTTGGTATAGTGGTCAATATTGGTGAGATACCACTTGGAAAAATTAAGGAGGAAGTGTAAGCTAGGGAAAGGAATTGTAAGAATGACATAAGGAGTTTTGATATGTAAGAAAGGATGTTTGAATGATGATGTTGTGTGGAAGAAATGTCTTGGTATAATGGTTAGAATTGGCATGAATCATCACTAAGGGACTTAAGGAGTATAAACTATAAGTGTTGGAGGCTTTGGAGGAATTTGGCTAAGTGTTTAAAGGTATAGAAGTTGAGCATTTTGCCGTGTCCGAACTTCCGTCCGGACATGGAAGTTCGGACAGGCTCTGTTGGGTAAAGGATTTTCTGATCTTCGACTGATGTCCGAACTACCGTCCGAACATGGGAAGTTCGGACACACTTATTTTATTCTCTGGTTTGGCCTCGAACAGCGTCCGAACTTGGGAAGTCCGGACGCAAGTTCGGACATTCACCAGTTTGCACTCCTAGAGCCTCGAACGGTGTCCGAACTTGGGAAGTCCGGACACAAGTTCGGACAAGGCACTGTATGGACCAAAATTGTTGTTTTAAGGTATGGAAATGATGTGTAATGATGGGGATTGATAGGTGATGATGTTATAAGGTTGTTAAGGACATGTTAGGTGAGTTTTAATGGCAATTAGGTGGGTGAAAAGTTGTATTAAAATGTGAGGGTAAAACAAGTTAAAAGTGTTAAGTTATGTAACTAAGTTAACGGGGAGAAGTATAAGCATTAGACAGTAAATAATCAAGCAAACCCCGATGTTAATAAAAACACATGTGATGTTAACAGTTGTTCGAGAATCGCTCGAGGGACATAAGTGGACGTGGTAAAGTGGACTCCGGTGACAGGTATGGTTTTCTTGCAACCTGTGTCCTACCGGATTACACCGGCTTGTATGCCAATATGTTTTACTGAGTGTTTGCCACCTTGTAAGATTAAAACATGTAATGAGTTTATAGTAATTCATTTATGTGGCGAATTTGGCCTCCGATACCATTTAACCTCAAATATGTGTTAAACCTTAGCTAACCAAATCTAGGAACACATGAGTGATCGGTATTCGGAGTTGACGGCCCAAACCTTGGGAACGTGCTAACCACGGCTATGTGTGAGTTAGTTGGACATTGTTGTTGTATGCAAGTGTGTGAACCTCCCTTGTGTGCTTAACTCGGTTATGATACCGTATGGTGTGTGGATGTGGTAGGCTCCATAATGGATCTCTAACTGCTTATTTATAATGTATATGTACTAATGGGGGGTGAGGAGTCCGGTTGTTCCGGCCACGCGTGTGATGGACGGGAGTCGTTATCTTATCCGGTTCGGCTCTCTTGGTGTATGTATAGGTGGTATTCCAATTTGGTTTCTACCTTCCCTTAGCTTATCCAAAGCTAGTTACTGACTCACGTCGGGCCACAGGGGCATACGTATGTTATTTCGGTGTGCTTGGGATTACTATATCCGACACACCTTGGGTATAAGTTAACCGTTCTATATAACCGGACGGTAACGAGGATGGTAACGAGCTTAACATGGGATTGGCAAAAATCCCTAGGCTCACATGGTATACTAACTATGGTGGAAGGTTCCTTGTGAGAACCGATTTTACGGTGTTATGTAATGTTATGATGCTATGCAAATTCCCTTGCTATGCTATGATATATATATATATATATATATATATATGTTTTAAATGAATGCAATGTTGTCATGTGTACGTCGAAACAAGAAAGGTTTGTTATGTTTTGTTATGTGTGGAATGAGTTAGGTTGTAGGATATGGAATGTGTGGATCATGGAAATGAATCCCAGTTTGTGACAAGAGACGTTTAAAGGATAACCCGATTAATGGGTACATGTCGTTCGTTAAGGAAGTAGCTCCGTTTTAGAGGAGAGCCACTCTAGGGTTTAAGGAATCATTGGATGGTTGGTTAAGTGTGGCTGTGTTGGTTATAGGTTGAGCCCATTGAGGCGAAATGTTATGTGTTGTATGTCTATGGCTTGTAAGCATGATTTAAATATAATCAACTGCATGCTAAGACGACAATTAGTTGTGCGTGGCCCGGTAGCATGTGGGCTGCGGGATTACCATACCAGCAAAGGTGCTGAGCCCCTTGGGGGCCACCCTTTCTCTCCTTTTCTATTTCAGGTACAAGGAGCTGGAAGCCGTTCGAGAGTAGGACGGGGCAGATGTTTATACATGGGTAGCCATTTAAATGGCGTGAGTATGATAGGCGTAGTAAGACCGAAATTGTTATCGGCAGTAGTTTGTAAATACTCGGTACAGTGGGAATGTATGTATATAATAAATGTTGAAAATGGAATGAGGATTGTATTGTGTAGTTGCTCGGGAATCTAGCCCATCAGACCGATACAAATGTAGATGTATTAGCCTTGTTAGCCACGTGGGTGGTTAACGGCGTGTAACACCATTGGAATAAGTAATGCGATGAGTTAAGTTTCCGCTGCATGTGTTGTTAAATGTATGGATGTAGTTGGGGTGTTACAAAAAGTGGTATCAGAGCGAAGTATCGCTCTGATGACTGAATTACCGAGCTTAGGAAGTACCGAGTTAGGATTTAAGTACTTTGGGTTAAGGGTGAGATAGCGTGAGAGATACGCTAGTAAGGAACTACCAGTGAATACTGGAAACCTACTATATCCATCCCACCCTCCACAATCCCTGTTATATAACTTGGGAAACAACGCCAGAGAGATGGAAGTCCACTCTTACTCGGGAATACCCGATCTGGCTATGTTAAGTACTACTGTGAGAACGGAGAACCTGTCATGCGGTAGATCCCGAAAACTGGGAATCCCGGAGACGGTATCCATCCGAACAATGTTAACCGCATTTAACAGCGAAGAATGAAGAATTTGTGTATAAAAGAATAGAATTTCTGGCAACCTGGGTCGACATGCAGAGCAGTCGAGAATAACCCGCTTGCAACGCACCGACCGTGCAACAGGCAAGAAGTGGATTAGTGAAACCCGAGACGAATGTCTATGGGACCACAGTTGATAAATAATATGCCGACGGTATACCAACCGACAAGGAACTACAACGTAGTGCCCAAACAAGAGACAAGTCTCAGTAACCACGACAATGCGTGGAACGGGCTACAAAGAGAATACAATACTAAGAAAAGGGGGTCTTCCAGAATGGGAAACACCCTAGTTGATGATCGTCATGCGAAGACAGTGAGAAGTCACCTAGAGAAGTTATTATCAAGACAATAACATCAGTGAGGGCCAACAAGGCCACTGATGACTGTGCGGATAAAGACAATACCACAACCGGTATGTGTTGAACTGATAGCCAGTTAGCATGGCGCACTTGCCGTAGCAAGTGCTGCTATAACAGGGCTATTCGGAAAATTTATAGCCACTACAAAGTACTTGGAAAAGTACAATAAAGTCAAATGTGAATGTCATAACAGTGGAAGGGCCTGCTAGCCTAACCTCTGTAATTGTAAGGACACCAGTCAGCAAAAGCTAGACTTGGCTAAGGTAAGAAGATGTTGTGAAACCATGGAAATTTTTCTTTCAAACCTAAATTTTCACAAACCCTTTTCTTTTCAAACCAGATTTTCTTTCAAACCAACACTTCTTTCCAACCTTCTTTTAAACCAAACCAGTAAAACGAGGGGCAATTGACAAGGATACAACAGTGGATAAATCTTCCCTCGATTAAGTTCGGGAAACAAGGAATGCATATTGTCAGGGGACAATATAAGGGAGTTGACGACAGAATACTCCACCTAGGCGTGTGACGGACACTACAAGTGTACCAATTGTGTTGTGGGACGACCGCACTCCGATAGGAGCATGTGGGCCTGACAGACCTACTTATAGGTTAGTTGGGTAAGTAGTAATGTATCAGTATGATACCCCATGTATGTATACGAGTAGAGTCCAGAACACGGGAAGTAGTCGACTCCGTCTACGGTCAGCAGTATAAATCAAACAGGAGCTAGAAAATACAAGGAATGCTTGAAGTAAAGGAACCCAATTAAGTTAAAAAGGACTAAAGGAACTAGTGAGTTTATTTTAAGGAAATGTATAGAGTTAAGAAGTGCGAAGAGCACGGAATGTTATGTAAAGACATTGCATATGTCTTAATAAGCCGAGGGATAAAACATGATAGCTGGAACGGAGACTCAGCCTATGCATGGCAAGGCAGATGCCTAATGTGGACACATTAATGTGCAATGAACGGGATGAAAATTCCCAGAATGAGTACCTACACTACCAGGAAATATTGATCTTCACAGAAGGAGATAATAAGCCATTAAAGAACGCGAGAAGCCGTGGCTAACTGGATGTACCAATAACTGTGAACCAGATGTAAAGGCATAACTTAACGACACCCAGGAGAAATCCTCGAAGGGTGTGCGCATCAACAATTGTTGAACGAAATACGTGACAGAAGCACAAGGGTTGAAATTAACACCCAGCTTAGACATAAGTTGTCAGGAGACGGACTGACAAACCTAAAGGGCATCCCATGAAAGGAAACGGAATGCAACGACCTTGTCATGGAGCCCACTACAACCTCTAAACATGTAATGTTGTACAGAGAAGTACATATGTGTGGACAGCCTACAATGAGCCCAGCTCAAGGCAAATAAGGTTTATAAGCCATAAGCAAGATATGTTATATAAATTTGATTGATTGTAGAAGTTTATGTTGTATAAGTGGATAAAGTGGTAAGCGAACCACTGCATTAAGAGTGGGGATACCTCTCGATATTGCGAGACCGCAGAAGCGGTAGTTATGTGAATCAAGTTCAAGAGATATGTGGAGGATGGACCACGTTGTTATTACCCCAGGGTGATTTGAATAAAATAACACAAAAAGAAAGAAGTACTCGTACCTGTTGTGTACACAGGAAGGTAATAAGTTTGATAGCAATCACCGTAGGTGTGTGAAGCTAAATGTGTAGCGAACAACGCTCAAGGGAAAAATAGTAATATATTCAAAAATCAGCCAAATAAATGGCCAGATAAACCCAGCGTGATAGCGGAAGCTAATATAATAGCGGATGCAGTATAAGTTGATGTTGTATAATGAGTAAGGATACGGTGCGCAATGAGCGACCGTTGTGTGAGTATTGTTAGATGATAAAATGGGAGTGAGCAGAGTTATGAGTTAACCCCAGTGGAGGTACAACAGTAAGAGATAGCAAACGAACCGAGCAGTAAGCCGGTGGCAGGTGTTAGATGATAAGGATTTCAGTGAAAATTCCTATCGCAATCGCATGAGAGATTTACTGTCAAGAGTTTACGCCTCTGCACTCTGTATGACTGAGTGTTTTGGTATTGCTCTTGCGCAGTAATAATCAAGTGAGATAGCTAGGAATCAGAAGCATGGTAATTGTGGAGGAATAATGTTATAGTGGCCGATGCATAGGAAATGCAAGGCCGCACCAATAAAAGAGTACTTGTACAAAACGAAATGGGGAGACATGATTAACAGCAAGTGACTACGGTAGCACTAACTGCCAAATATCGGTATGGAATATACCCCAAATGTTGTAAATAGCTGAGAGAGCACTACACACTAGGTAGTAGCTCAATCTCAACCGACAGTAAGTCGGTAGAAGCAAGTCAATCATTGTGAATTACATAGTAGTTTACGCTGTAACCTATTGGAGAAGTGGATGGAAAGTTTTGGAGCTCACCGAATTCGCTCAGGGTAAGAGATACCATGCGCCGGTTGAGAAACCATTGTTACCTAGATAAGGGTAATACATTGGAGATGTACAATACATTAACAGTAACGAATGGGGCAAACCAGCTCTATAATTATCAGGGTTGCGCAACAGAGGCCAGTGAGCCCATGCGTCAGGTACGTTGTGAATATGAATGGATGGCTAGTTATCAATGCCTAAAAGCCTCACAGGCCAGGACCGAAACCGGTTATGAGTTACAACTCCAATGCGAATTCTTGGTTTAGGGACTAAACCGCCATTATGGTTAAGATCCTCTAATCAGAATCCATTGTGTAATAGACCGCGTGGAAGTTAAAATACTTCACGACGGCAGAACATATTAAGCTAATGCTCAGTGATTGATTACGTGGGCGTAATCCCTTTTAAGGGGGGTAGAGCGCAAAACCACTTAGTGTGTTTTACCGTACAAGTGTACGTGAACTGGGTTGTGCATAGCACAAAATGATTTGTTATGATGGTTGGCGCGTGTGTTATATAAACATACGCATTTATTTGTGGTTAAATTGTGGTAATTGCGCACAGAAGATGCGAATACCATTGTGGGAAGTGTGTTAGTACAAGTGGAAGGGAGTAAAGAAACTCCCGGGGAACTAAAACCCCGACGGTGCATAAATGTAAACCATGTATTGTATTTTGATAAAAAAAATATATGTATGTATATATACAATGTGGTGATTTATGAAGGGTTATAAGACCGACATAGAACCTAGTGAGAATTAAATTTCCTAGGTAACTTGAATTAAGTTGGATTTGGGTGATGATTGATAGACGGAGTTCTATTCCTTGGAGATGTAATGATTATGACTAGAAGGATTTAAAGATAGAAAATGGGATACGCTTGAATTAGTTGTTGGTTGAAAATGAAGTGGGAGGTGAAACTTGATTATCATGAGATCAAGGGAAGCCGAACACAAATTGGGGTGGAAAGATAGTTCAACACTGATGCTGATCACATCAGGGTTGGATGACTCTTGAAGCTCCCTGTAAGTGGTCATAAATAACTATGTTTAGAAAGATACAAAGAGCATAAATCGGACTTGGAGTTGTGTGGTGTTTTCAAAAGGATTTTCAATTGGTGTTTTCAAACAATCGATTACTATTTTGAATAAAAGATCTTCTTATACTTAACCTAGTAAAGAATATTTTTGTAGTACTTGCTCACGAGCTGAGGACGTATGAGCCTTTGTCTTCGGACCAGTGACATGAGAAGTACATATGTTAAAAATTAAGCGAATGTTTTGATCTCCCAAAGGAACGGGGACCAGAAAGTGTCCATCGCGACCGGGTTCTGCGGGATCACAGTGTATATGTACTCAACATGGGACTTGAGCCCATGGAGAGATGGAAAAGGTATTTCTGTTTGATATACATGCTATGACATGTTGTTTGGTATGTGTGATAAAGGTTATTCTGACTTTGATCTCCTAAAGTGTATGCTATCAAGACCTATGAGTCTAAATGTGTTGTGTTACCCGGGCCTACGAGTCCAAATGTGGTTATGTCACCCAGACCTAAGAGTCTGAGGGATATTATGTTAGTGCAAGTATGGTGAAGGTACCCGGACCATTAAGTCCGAGGTTACCATGTGAGTATGATATTTCATGTATAAGGTGGATATGTTGCCCGGACCATTAAGTCCGAGGTTGGATGTAAAGGGTGGTTGGTAATGGAAGTTTTATGGCTATAAGTAATTCCCGTATTCTAATCCAATGATGCGAGGAAATGTGAACTTCGAGGACGAAGTTCTTTTAAGGGGGGTAGATTGAAATACCCCAAACCTTGGTATGTTGTGTAAATGTTAAACCGTGGTATCTAAAGGCTAAAAAGTGCCTTAGAAACATAAATGAACCATTTAAACCATGGTAAAACACAATAAAACACTAAGACACGGTTTGAGCAAAAACATGCTCTAAGCTTGGAGTGAACTTGGTTAGGACCCAAAGAGCCTACCAAGACTTGATAACATTTAATTATGATTTTATAAGGCTAATTAAGTCCTTAGGAAACTTTGGTGGACAGTTAAACCAAATAAAACACAAGGAAATACCTTAAAGTCAATAAGAGCAAAATGTGCTCTAAGCTTGGAATAAATTTGTATAAGACCTAATGGTCATACCTATACCTTATAAATATGTTAATGAACATATTAAATCAATTACCAAAGAAAACCAAGCTTGAAAACAAGTTAAAACACAAAATGTGCTTTAAGGAGTCTTAAAGCACGTTTTTGAAAAATTGTCTTGTAAATGAGTTTTGAATGGCTAAATGTCCATCATTACTCTTTAATTAACATGTGTACTATATAGTATCACATTTGGGTGGCTATATCAATGGGAAATCAAAAATTTCACTTCTATGTGCCTTAGTTTGTGAATAGTAACTTTTATAAGCTAGTTTGTAACATATAATGTTATAAGTAATTAAATTGGTCAACAAAGACTATTATACCCTCCTAGGCATATGGGGGCCGGTTTTTCATGGTGTGAGTCACCAATATGTAAAAGAAATTAAATAAGTGAAGTTAAGCTTAAAGTAAAGTACTTTTTGCTTTATAAGTTACAAATATCTTCTTAAAGCAATCTTATCTCATTCTCTCCTTTCCTCCCTCCATTTCACACGGTCCCAACTTCTTCTTCCTCTCTTCTTCTTGTTCTCTCTCGGTAATATAGCACCATCACCATGGAAGTTCATCTTTGACCACATGTAAAACCTAGCTCACTTAACCAAATCAAAAACAAACACCACCATTCTCTTAGTTAAGCCAAGCTCTACAATCTTGTCTTTTCAAAACTTCAAAACCTCCATTTCGGTGCCAAGAGAAACCACCATGGGAGGAGCTTGAGCTCACCTTTTCACATATTCATGTTCTCCTTTGCTTCAAGGTAAGGAAACTCAAAGAAAATCCATGTTTCCTCCATGTTTTCATGTTGTCCGAAAATTCACCTTACAATGGTGTATTTATCTTGCTTGTTTTAGCTTCATTTGAATCTTCCAAGGGCTAGGAGGAGTCCTCTCTTGATACTTGTTCAAGTCCTCTTCCAATTCCAAGGTAAAACAATTACCTTAATGTGTTAAAACAATATGTGTAACTAGGGTTTACAATGAGATGAAGCATAATGCTTGAATACTCATTCTATTGTTTGTATAATGTTTAATAGTTGGAAAGGAACCAAATGCCTTACCGGTTTTACAAGGAAACAAGAAAGAAATTTGTGAGGAAAAGAGGTAAATATGCTATCTCAATGTGGTTTAATGCCTTAGGAGAAATAAGCTTATAATGCTTGTTAAAACTACCTAAAGAGCAAATGGTGAATGACCTAGTAAAGTGTTCTCAAGGAGACTAGTAAAAGAACATATGTATTGGTGTATGTATTTGCAGGTCAAAGGCATTATTATGTGGGAAATTCAGTGTTTAAGGATTATGCAATTTAAGGGCCTAAGAGCCATGTTATTTAAGGGCCTAAGTGCCAAGCAAGTTTAATTATGCACTATATTGTGATGTAGTGTAAATTTGGTGAAGTCTTGCGAGTGATGATGTTTTGATGGATCTAGGTGTTTTTGAATGTTTAGTGGTGAAAACTATGAGTTTTGGAATGATGATGTGCTAAGAGAACCCATGGCGAAATTTGTAAAATGTATAAGGAGTTCTAGGTGTTTAAATGAACTTGGGTGAACTAGGAATGGTTAGGAATGGACACATGCTTCACTAAGGAAGAACACATGCATTAAGGTGTTCTAAGGTGCTATAAGGATTTAGGTGTTATCTTGGAAGTTCTAGGAATTCCATGTGTGTTTTGAGAATGTATTTAAGTCTTGGAGGAGTTTGTTTAAGGTTTAGATAATGTTGATATTCTAGGAATAAGTGATGTTAGGTGGGATGTGAAAAAGGAGGTTTAGTTAGTAAGAAAAGAAGTTTGAGAGATGATGTTAAGGTGTGGAGGAAACACCTTGGTATAGTGGTCAATATTGGTGAGATACCACTTGGAAAAATTAAGGAGGAAGTGTAAGCTAGGGAAAGGAATTGTAAGAATGACATAAGGAGTTTTGATATGTAAGAAAGGATGTTTGAATGATGATGTTGTGTGGAAGAAATGTCTTGGTATAATGGTTAGAATTGGCATGAATCATCACTAAGGGACTTAAGGAGTATAAACTATAAGTGTTGGAGGCTTTGGAGGAATTTGGCTAAGTGTTTAAAGGTATAGAAGTTGAGCATTTTGCCGTGTCCGAACTTCCGTCCGGACATGGAAGTTCGGACAGGCTCTGTTGGGTAAAGGATTTTCTGATCTTCGACTGATGTCCGAACTACCGTCCGAACATGGGAAGTTCGGACACACTTATTTTATTCTCTGGTTTGGCCTCGAACAGCGTCCGAACTTGGGAAGTCCGGACGCAAGTTCGGACATTCACCAGTTTGCACTCCTAGAGCCTCGAACGGTGTCCGAACTTGGGAAGTCCGGACACAAGTTCGGACAAGGCACTGTATGGACCAAAATTGTTGTTTTAAGGTATGGAAATGATGTGTAATGATGGGGATTGATAGGTGATGATGTTATAAGGTTGTTAAGGACATGTTAGGTGAGTTTTAATGGCAATTAGGTGGGTGAAAAGTTGTATTAAAATGTGAGGGTAAAACAAGTTAAAAGTGTTAAGTTATGTAACTAAGTTAACGGGGAGAAGTATAAGCATTAGACAGTAAATAATCAAGCAAACCCCGATGTTAATAAAAACACATGTGATGTTAACAGTTGTTCGAGAATCGCTCGAGGGACATAAGTGGACGTGGTAAAGTGGACTCCGGTGACAGGTATGGTTTTCTTGCAACCTGTGTCCTACCGGATTACACCGGCTTGTATGCCAATATGTTTTACTGAGTGTTTGCCACCTTGTAAGATTAAAACATGTAATGAGTTTATAGTAATTCATTTATGTGGCGAATTTGGCCTCCGATACCATTTAACCTCAAATATGTGTTAAACCTTAGCTAACCAAATCTAGGAACACATGAGTGATCGGTATTCGGAGTTGACGGCCCAAACCTTGGGAACGTGCTAACCACGGCTATGTGTGAGTTAGTTGGACATTGTTGTTGTATGCAAGTGTGTGAACCTCCCTTGTGTGCTTAACTCGGTTATGATACCGTATGGTGTGTGGATGTGGTAGGCTCCATAATGGATCTCTAACTGTATTTATAATGTATATGTACTAATGGGGGGTGAGGAGTCCGGTTGTTCCGGCCACGCGTGTGATGGACGGGAGTCGTTATCTTATCCGGTTCGGCTCTCTTGGTGTATGTATAGGTGGTATTCCAATTTGGTTTCTACCTTCCCTTAGCTTATCCAAAGCTAGTTACTGACTCACGTCGGGCCACAGGGGCATACGTATGTTATTTCGGTGTGCTTGGGATTACTATATCCGACACACCTTGGGTATAAGTTAACCGTTCTATATAACCGGACGGTAACGAGGATGGTAACGAGCTTAACATGGGATTGGCAAAAATCCCTAGGCTCACATGGTATACTAACTATGGTGGAAGGTTCCTTGTGAGAACCGATTTTATGGTGTTATGTAATGTTATGATGCTATGCAAATTCCCTTGCTATGCTATGATATATATATATATATATATATTGGATGTTTTAAATGAATGCAATGTTGTCATGTGTACGTCGAAACAAGAAAGGTTTGTTATGTTTTGTTATGTGTGGAATGAGTTAGGTTGTAGGATATGGAATGTGTGGATCATGGAAATGAATCCAAGTTTGTGACAAGAGACGTTTAAAGGATAACCCGATTAATGGGTACATGTCGTTCGTTAAGGAAGTAGCTCCGTTTTAGAGGAGAGCCACTCTAGGGTTTAAGGAATCATTGGATGGTTGGTTAAGTGTGGCTGTGTTGGTTATAGGTTGAGCCCATTGAGGCGAAATGTTATGTGTTGTATGTCTATGGCTTGTAAGCATGATTTAAATATAATCAACTGCATGCTAAGACGACAATTAGTTGTGCGTGGCCCGGTAGCATGTGGGCTGCGGGATTACCATACCAGCAAAGGTGCTGAGCCCCTTGGGGCCACCCTTTCTCTCCTTTTCTATTTCAGGTACAAGGAGCTGGAAGCCGTTCGAGAGTAGGACGGGGCAGATGTTTATACATGGGTAGCCATTTAAATGGCGTGAGTATGATAGGCGTAGTAAGACCGAAATTGTTATCGGCAGTAGTTTGTAAATACTCGGTACAGTGGGAATGTATGTATATAATAAATGTTGAAAATGGAATGAGGATTGTATTGTGTAGTTGCTCGGGAATCTAGCCCATCAGACCGATACAAATGTAGATGTATTAGCCTTGTTAGCCACGTGGGTGGTTAACGGCGTGTAACACCATTGGAATAAGTAATGCGATGAGTTAAGTTTCCGCTGCAATGTGTTGTTAAATGTATGGATGTAGTTGGGGTGTTACACCAAGCCTTGTTTACACTCTTGGAAGGTAATATAATTTCTAAACCCTAAAACCTATATTAAAACTTACATAATGGTTAGGGTTAAATTGTGTATTAGAATGGTGTATTGAAATGTGTATATCAATGGGTTGTAGAGTAGAGAATTTGTGTTTGTTGAACCGGTGGAGAAAGAGAGGAAGGAAGAAGCAAGAAGAGGAGGAAATTAGAAGAAGAAAACAAGGTAATTAAGCTCATCTTGGTATAGCTTGTAAATGACTATGTAACAGATTTTTAGAAAAGAAAATGGGGATTATGAAAATGGTATTGTGTAGTAGTGTAATGTACAAGAGAAAATGAATGTTTGAACCCTTGGAAACAATTTAAAAACTGTTACAAAACAGATTGGGAATGAGATTGTTGAGTGCAGGAAATTTTTGATGTTGTTTAAGTATTGGTATGGTGTATGGGAGCTTGTATATTTTTGGTTGTTGAAAACAGGTGAGATTATGTAAATTATGAATGAAAACAATGCGGTGAGAGTGTAAAAATATAGGGGAGGTTATGTCAAAATTTATATAGGATTAGAACACTTAGTAAATTTTAAACTAGGTGACTAATGTGAGTGTGTAACAGATTTTGTTTGAGATAGATAGGGGGTAAGTTGAGGGAGATAGTTAAGGTAGTTATAGTGCATTCTAAGTTTTAAAAATGACATTATAAGAGGGAGCTAAAGATGTAGAAGATGAGAGTTAAAATCTGTAGCAATTGCAACTAGAGAAGAAAACAATGTGAGTGTTTAATGAGAACTTAGAAATTGGGTGTGCAAGTTAGTATAGGATTGTGTAATGAGTTAGGAAATGAGTTAGCATGATTTAGGGTGTTTAAATTGTACAAAAACATGTTAGGATGTAGGTAGGAAGATTGGGGAAGCAATGGGTGAAATTGGGAAAGAAAAATAAAATCTGTAGCAAGGTTCTGACTTCGTCCGACCCAGACGGTGAGTCGGACGTGGGTCGGACGGGGCTTGAGAAACGGAAACCAATCTTAATGGAATGGTCCGACCCAGAGCCGTGAGTCGGACGTGGGTCGGACAAGGCTTAAACAACGAACCCTGAACTTTCTGGAATGGTCCGACCCAGGACCGTGAGTCGGACATGGGTCGGACATGTAAATTTTTACAATGTCGAAGTTTCTGACTTCGTCTGACCCAGACGGTGAGTCGGACGTGGGTTGGACGGAGCTTGGACGACAGGACCAAAACCTTCTGGAATGGTCCGACCAAGAGAGTATGGGTCGGACGGAATAGTACTGGGTCGGACAGGGTGAATTTCAGAGGACGAACTCTACTGGAATGGTCCAACCCAGGGCTTGGGTCGGACGGCCCAATACTTACAAAAAAAAAACAGTAAGCTTATAACTAGTATATATATGTATATATGTATACCCACCTATACATATGTATATATATATATATGTATGTAAACCATGGACAAGTAATAGAAAGTAAGAAAAATTTAATATAAGTATAAGGAATGTAAAGCCTTAGTAAGTATGGATTAGCGAACACGAAAGTAGTTGAGTTAAATTAATGATAGTCATATTAATCACTCAATTGTATGTATATCACAGGATTTGATTTGTGACACCGGAAGGACGTTTGGAAACACGTACGACGGTGAACGGTATGGATTCCTCATGCCCCGTATGCTATCTTGGTTACTCTGATTTGTGTGTTGTGTGCTAATTGATCACCAAATAAGATAAATGCACGAATCGGAGTTAATATGCATACTTGTGAATATGTAGTGTTGTATGTTGTGAATATTCTCTTAAATTTTAGTTTGTATAATTCATGAAATGTTTGGATGAATATGAATGCGTGTATGTATGATGTATTGTATTGTGACCGATTGTGATGTGTTGGACTTCTAACTTATTCCTAACAAGCTAACCATCCTAACTTAAATTGGTAATTAAATTGGAATGAGTAGAAGTCCGATATAGTTTCGGCCACGCGTGAGGATGTGGAGTCACGAGAGGTTGGCTCCAATTCCTGACTCTTAAACTGGTCTGCGGCCCAAATCCCTTAAGTGGGTAGCATCCCGGATTGGTGAGTCAAGTAAATCCCGGAGGTGGGACGGCGTAGTCCCCAGGGCCGGAGGTCCCGACGACTTAACTTGAGTATAAGTAAGTAAGTAAGAATGAGTAAGTAAGTAATTGAAAGTAAGTAAGTGTAAGTAAGAAAAAGTAAGTAATGAGTAAAAGAGTAAACTCATTCCGATTAACCCGGATGCATAATTTGGCTAACCTTGTGAAGGTAAGTAAGTTGTGTGCTACTGTATTGTTGCCTTGAATTGTGTAATGAATTGTATAAGCATGAATGTTGTATGCAAGCATGTATGTATGAAATAAATGAACTGCATGTTTAGTGGACGTCAAATAGTCGGCGTGCCCTAGCTAGCACGCGGTATATGCGAAGTTTATACGCAGCGTTTGCTAAGCCCCTTGGGGCACCATTTTTACTACACGCAGGTACCCGCGAGGGATGAAGATGTGAAGACTTAGTTTCATTTCTTTTATCTTCTTTTTGGAATGTAAACACTGGATTATGATTGGTGTACTGAGTAGTACATGGCTGAGTTTTTGAATAGCCGGTGTACCATGGGGTACACCTTTTTGGATAATGGAAGTATTGAATTGGGGTATAGATGAGTAGCTTGTAGAAACTCATTCTTTTGGAACTTAGATCTGATGTAATTGAATATACTTTAATACTCGGTGATCCATTGATGTAAGTATTTGGTATATGGTATTTTGGCAAGTAATTTAGTAGCTCGGTACACTATGCGCATCAGACCGTGACTGTAAGTAAGGTAAGCCTAGCTAGCCGTATGGGCGGTTAGCGGTGTTATACCACCCACCGTAGTAAGTATGTAATATTTCCGCTGCGAACTCGTAAGATTGATAGGACGATTAGACGGTAAGCATAGAATTAGCGGTTGGGGTGTTACAAAAAGTGGTATCAGAGCGTAGTTACGCTCTGATGTCCATAGTACCGAGCATAGGGGATTACCGAGTTAGGATTTCAACCGTCTTAAGACGGATACTTAGAAACCTAACTAGGAACTGCCGTTGTTAACAACGGATACCCTTAACGTTCTTAGGAACGATACCTTGTTTAATTCCAAGACCTTTGAGTCATATCTTGCGGAACCTAATGTAACTGTTAAATATTCAAATGTCAGGAAGAGGTCCAGGTCGCCCTAGAGGAGGGGGCAATGACAGACCGGGCACGCAGACGATAGCTGAGATCGTCGCTGCCACGGTAGCGCAGATGCTACCGCAAGTAATTCAAGCAATGCAACAAAACCAACAGAACCAAACTCAAGCGGGACCAATCCCTCCCCCGCCACCCAGAGAAGCGAACTGGGTAAAAGCTGTAGCGGAACTCCGCCCTCCCTGCTTTAGGGGCGAGAGTGATCCGGCTAAGCTCGAGGCCTACATCTCTGAGATGGAGACGGCTTTCGAAACCCTCGAAGCTCCTGCTGGAGTTCAAGTCAGAGTCGCTGCTTACTACCTAAAGGATGCTGCTATGGATTGGTGGAAGCTGGTCAAGCACGAGCACGTTAGTGACCCCACATTCGATTGGGATTCTTTCACATCACTCCTCCGTTCCAAGTACTATCCGGAGCATGTAAAGACTAAGAAAAGGCTAGAACTAGATGCCTTGAAGATGACAGACAAGATGTCTATGGATGAGTACTACCGCACCTTTACCTCCATTCTTCGTCTCCTCCCTGATCTAGGATACACCGGCCAGGTGTTGGTCGATCGCTTCTACGGCGGTCTGAGCCATCACCTACGGTACGGTATGGGCTACACCAGATTTACCTCCCTTCAGGTAAATATCGGTTAACCCTTAGTATCATTTCAATTCCTTGAATTCTTTGAATCTTTCCTTATTCCTCCTTAAATGAGAATCCCGGCTAAAACCTGAGATTTCAGGAGTGTTATCACGTGGCTTCTCGCGACGACTTGGGTTACACCAAGACAAGGACGAGACAGCGGAATCTCTTGAACAAGGAGTGCCCGTAGTGTCTTGCTCCATTGGTGATGACACTGTATTCCTGTATAGCGAGCAGAAGCGTGTGGACCTCGCACAAAAATTGGTATTGAGATCAGGAGATGTCCTAATCATGGGTTGAAACTCTAGGATGCTGTATCACGGGATCAACAAGATCAAGTTGAATACGGCACCGCCGACAATAATCAATGCCACACACATGAAACCAGGACGCCTGAACCTTACCTTTAGAAAGTATTAACTTTAAAGTATCATGTAATCTATTAGTAACGTGTATTAGAGACACGACATGTATGATGGTTGGTTTGTCAATAAAGAGCAGTGTTGATTTAATTCCACTTGTGTCCACCATCAATACTTATCCAATTGTGAATCCAATAGGTTGTGGACTCGGTACCGAAGGTAACCTGAGCATCCTCACCGAAGCACAAGCCGGCAAGAGCGGCACCATTCTAACGGGAACCTTCCCAGTAAATGGCATTGATGCCAATGTGTTATTCGACTCCGGCGCCTCTCACACTTTCGTATCACCATCCTTTGTGAAGAGGTTGAAGCTAGATGCGGATGAGCTACCGAACTTCATGGTTACTCTCCCATCGAAGGAGCGAGTAAAGTGCACCAAGTATTATCAATCAGCCACAATCCAAATCAAAGGTGAATCGTTTCCCATTTCCTTCATCGAATTCAATGGATTGGGATTCGACTTAATCATTGGAATGAATTGGTTGGAGCGGCACAAGGGTAGAATCCTCTACGCCGAGCATCGTTTGCTGCTCAAGGTCCTTCTGGGGTTACAGTATCTTACCGCCAGAGACCGAGAGAGCCTTCGACCACACTCATATCTGCTATGGCTATGTACCGGGAGCTCAGAAAGGGCCAAGAAGTATATCTGTGCTATGTACAAGACCTGGAGAGAGATCCAGAGTTCAGTGAAGATGTACCCATTGTATCCGAATATCACGATGTATTCCCTAAGGAGCTACCCGGCATGCCACCACCGAGAGTAGTGGAATTTGAAATTGATCTATTGCCAGGTACCGGTCCCATTGCCAGGGCACCGTACCGCATGGCACCTGTAGAAATGACCGAACTAAAAGAGCAGTTAAGAGACCTTCTAGACAAAGGGTTTATACGCCCGAGCGTATCACCCTGGGGAGCACCGGTTCTCTTCGTGAAGAAGAAGGACGGTAGTCTCCGACTATGTATTGACTACCACGAGCTGAATGCGGTCACAGTCAAGAATAAATACCCTCTCCACCACGTATCGACGACCTATTCGACCAATTGAAAGAAGCCTCAGTCTTCTCCAAGATCGACCTCCGTTCAGGGTATCATCAGATTGCAATCAAAGAGCAAGACATCGAGAAGATGGCATTCCGTACCAGATATGGCCACTACGAATTCACAGTGATGCCATTCGGTTTCAAATGCACCAGCTAAATTCATGGATCTCATGACCCGCCTATTCAGTGAGCAGTTGGACACTTCAGTGGTTGTCTTCATCGACGACATACTTGTATATTCCAAATCACCAGAGGAACATGAAACTCACTTGAGGAAAGTGCTTGAGACACTGCGCGAGAACCAGCTGTATGCGAAGTTCTCCAAATGCGAGTTTTGGCTTGATCAGGTATCATTCCTTGGACATGTCATCTTGAGCGCAGGTATCTCGGTTGACCCTTCTAAGATAGAAGCTGTACGATCATGGCCTAGACCCAAGACTGTTACCGACATTAGGAGCATTCTTGGTCTAGCCGGTTACTACCGGAGATTTGTAAGGGACTTCTCGAAAGTCGCTAAGCCCATGACTACACTGATGAAGAAAGATGCACCATTTGTATGCACACACGACGTGTGAACTATCATTTCAGAAACTGAAAGACTCATTGACCTCAGCGCCCGTCCTTACTCTTCCAGAGGGCACAGAGGGATTTGAGGTGTACTGTGATGCATCAGGCAAAGGAATGGGATGCGTACTCATGCAGCATGGCAAGGTTGTTGTTTATGCCTCCCGCCAGCTGAAAAAGCATGAGGAGAATTACCCGACTCACGACTTAGAGTTAGGAGCCATTGTCTTCGCCTTGAAGATATGGCGACACTATCTCTATGGGGTAAGCATCACCATCTACTCCGACCATAAGAGCTTACAGTATATATTCACACAGAAAGAACTGAACTTGAGACAGAGAAGATGGATGGAATTTTTTCAGACTATGACATCAACTTGCAATATAAGGAAGGGAAGGCAAACATGTAGCCGACGCCCTGAGCTATCGAGCACACTCGCTCCATTCGCTACTCGCTTCTTCTAGCTTGGTTGACGAGGTGCGAGACACTCAGTTGAGTGACCCTTACCTAACCGAAATCAGACAAAAGATTGAGAATGGTACATTTGAGAAGAAAAGTACGACTTCAAGCTACATGAAGATGGTTTGATTCGGTTGAATGGCAGGCTATGTGTCCCCCGAAGCAATGCTGAGCTAAGGGATCGCATCCTGTGAGAGTCACACTGTTCCACATTGTCAGTCCATCCGGAGCCTCCAAGATGTACAAAGACATGAAGAGGTACTTCTGGTGGTCTGGAATGAAATCATCAGATGTGACGGAATTTGTATTGAGATGCTTGACATGCCAGAAGGTAAAATTTGAACACCGTAGACCGGGCGGAATGGTACAATCTATGCCAGTTCCGGAGTGGAAATTTCATGATATCTCCATGGATTTTGTTGTAGGACTCCCACCTGCCAGGGGAGGACTCATGATCTAGGTTGTAGTCGATCGCCTTACCAAGGTTGCCAGATTCATACCGATGAAGGACACCTGGAAGGTAGTAAAGCTAGCTGAGCTATTCGACAAGGAGATTATCAGACACCACGGAGTCCCAAAGACTATAGTATCTGACCGCGACACCAGATTTCTTTCGAGATACTGGAGAGATACACGGGAAGCGTTGGGTACAGAATTGAAGTTGAGTACCGCCTTCCATCCTCAGACCGACGGTCAGATAGAAAGGACCATCCAGACACTGGAGGACATGCTTCAGGCATGTGCCTTGGACTTTCAGGGGAGTTGGTTAGATAAGCTTCATCTTATCAAGTTTTCGTATAATAATAGTTATCACGCCTCGATTAAGATGTCGCCTTTCCAAGCTCTATACGGTAGACCTTGCCGTACACCCTTGTGTTGGGATGAGTCAAGTAAAGCGGTCATAATAGGACCGGAGTATCTTGAGCAAGTGCAAGCTGAAGTGCAGCAGATTAGAGCTAACATGAAGGCAGCCCAAGATAGACAGAAATCCTATGCGGATGTGAGACGACGCGACCTTGAGTTCGCCGTGGGCGACCAAGTGTTCTTGCGAGTTTCACCTATGAAGGGTGTCTTCCGTTTTGGTCAGAAGGGCAAGCTAAGCCCAAAATTCGTAGGGCCGTACACTATCACCGAAAGAGTTGGATCCGTAGCCTACAGGTTAGCACTACCTGAGGACTTGGGGCGTGTCCATGATGTATTCATGTGTCACAACTCAAGAAGTATATTGCTGATCCTTCTCACGTCTTAGAGCCCGAGAGACTATCCATCGAGCCGACTATGCGATATGTTGAAACCCCAGTGAGAATCCTCGATAGGAAGACCAGAGACACTCGCCATAAGTCTATACGAATGGTGAAGGTCCTATGGTCAAACCATAATGTCGAAGAAGCGACATGGGAGTTGGAAGATGCCATGAAGGCTAAGTACCCACAGCTGTTCATAGACTAGATAGTCTAGCATTTAGTGATACGGGTACGGGTCGTACCCCTTTTAAGGGGGGTAGAGCCCTTTTGCTTTTGCATTGCTTCGGGGTAAGCATTGCATAGTTTGTAGGTGTTGTAATAGGTTTGTATGACACACGTAGTGTAAGTGAATTTGGTATGTGTATGTACGTGTAATGTGTAGTGTATGAATGTATTTGTACGATGTATGATGGATGATGTTTGCGTAATGTGTATTGTGGATTGTAATGGTGTATTGTGGAATGGTATGTATGGAAAATTTTGGATTGTGTATGATGCTTGAAGTGTGTATGTTTGCAATGTGGAATGAAGTGAACACCTCATAGGTGGTAGTAAGACACATTAGTGCAATCGGTTTGCCTAATGAGTAGAATTACCTAAACCATTAACCCTTGAGCAACTTTGAGGGTAAAGTTTCTTTAGGGGGTAGATTGAAATACCCCGTAATTAAAAATAGTGATTAATTAGGCTAATAAATAATTTAGAGGCTTAATTAAGTATAAATAATCATAAGGGAACAAATCCCGAAGAGAACGGACCTTTAAAACGGATTAAAAACATTACCGAACCTTAAAGCGCGTTTTTCGAGGTAACCGGGAAAACGTGTCTTTAAGTGGGTCAAATAGACTCGTAACAATTTTGGTCAACTAAATAATCATTAATAAATATTAGTGAAGCCTTAGAACCAATAAAAATCAAGAAAACGAGAAATTAGTAAAAACTGTCAAAAACGGGAAGTTGTGGGGTAGAAATATAAATAACCCAAACTAGTGTGTCCAATATTGTAAATAAAATTTTAAAACCCTCATGGGTCTGTGTGTGTGTGCGATCCCATACCCCTCTCCCTCACACACTCTTTATTCTCTCTTATTTACAAACAAACAAAACACTTAAAAGCAAAAGTAGAATACTACTTTACTTACCTATCTCACACTCTCTCTCCAATTCATTCTCCTCACTCACGTAAGACTCACCCCCTCACTCTCTGTAATTTTCTCCTCTTCTCCTTCCTTCAACCGGTGCCATGGAAGCTTGAGAGAAACCACACAATACTAACTTCTCTCATCTTGTAACCTACTCAAATCTCCACCAAAAATTGTAAAAATTACACCATTGTCTTCCTCTCACCAAGAGCTACATTTCCATCTTTCCAAAATTCAAAAACCTACAATTTCGTTTTTATGGGTATGTCCCATTTGGAGCTTCAACACCACCATTAGAAGGCCCTCCTTCTCCTTGTTCTTTTGAGGTAAAAACCCTCTTGAAACTCCTTCGTTTTTCTTGTCTTATGGGCAAAACGAATTTAAGCTAAAACCCTTGTTTGGCCTCTTGTATCCTAGCTGATTTTGGCATCTTGGTGGAGTTGGAATCTTGTGGTTGAGCCACTCCAAGCCTTGTTTACACTCTTGGAAGGTAATATAATTTCTAAACCCTAAAACCTATATTAAAACTTACATAATGGTTAGGGTTAAATTGTGTATTAGAATGGTGTATTGAAATGTGTATATCAATGGGTTGTAGAGTAGAGAATTTGTGTTTGTTGAACCGGTGGAGAAAGAGAGGAAGGAAGAAGCAAGAAGAGGAGGAAACTAGAAGAAGAAAACAAGGTAATTAAGCTCATCTTGGTATAGCTTGTAAATGACTATGTAACAGATTTTTAGAAATGAAAATGGGGATTGTGAAAATGGTATTGTGTAGTAGTGTAATGTACAAGAGAAAATGAATGTTTGAACCCTTGGAAACAATTTAAAAACTGTTACAAAACAGATTGGGAATGAGATTGTTGAGTGCAGGAAATTTTTGATGCTGTTTAAGTATTGGTATGATGTATGGGAGCTTGTATATTTTTGGTTGTTGAAAACAGGTGAGATTATGTAAATTATGAATGAAAACAATGCGGTGAGAGTGTAAATATAGGGGAGGTTATGTCAAAATTTATATAGGATTAGAACACTTAGTGAATTTTAAACTAGGTGACTAATGTGAGTGTGTAACAGATTTTGTTTGAGATAGATAGGGGGTAAGTTGAGGGAGATAGTTAAGGTAGTAATAGTGCATTGTAAGTTTTAAAAATGACATTATAAGAGGGAGCTAAAGATGTAGAAGATGAGAGTTAAAATCTGTAGCAATTGCAACTAGAGAAGAAACAATGTGAGTGTTGAATGAGAACTTAGAAATTGGGTGTGCAAGTTAGTATAGGATTGTGTAATGAGTTAGGAAATGAGTTAGCATGATTTAGGGTGTTTAAATTGTACAAAAACATGTTAGGATGTAGGTAGGAAGATTGGGGAAGCAATGGGTGAAATTGGGAAAGAAAAATAAAATCTGTAGCAAGGTTCTGACTTCGTCCGACCCAGACGGTGAGTCGGACGTGGGTCGGACGGGGCTTGAGAAACGGAAACCAATCTTTCTGGAATGGTCCGACCAGAGCCGTGAGTCGGACGTGGGTCGGACATGGCTTAAACAACGAACCCTGAACTTTCTGGAATGGTCCGACCCAGGACCGTGAGTCGGACATGGGTCGGACATGCAAATTTTTACAATGTCGAAGTTTCTGACTTCGTCCGACCCAGACGGTGAGTCGGACGTGGGTCGGGCGGAGCTTGGACGACAGGACCAAAACCTTCTGGAATGGTCCGACCCAGAGAGTATGGGTCGGACGGAATAGTACTGGGTCGGACAGGGTGAATTTCAGAGGACGAACTCTACTGGAATGGTCCGACCCAGGGCATGGGTGGGACGGTGGGTCGGACGGCCCAATACTTACAAAAAAAAAACAGTAAGCTTATAACTAGTATATATATGTATATATGTATACCACCTATATATATGTATGTAAACCATGGACAAGTAATAAAAAGTAAGAAAATGAAATATAAGTATAAGGAATGTAAAGCCTTAGTAAGTATGGATTAGCGAACACGAAAGTAGTTGAGTTAAATTAATGATAGTCATATTAATCACTCAATTGTATGTATATCATAGGATTTGATTTGTGACACTGGAAGGACGTTTGGAAACACGTACGACGGTGAACGGTATGGATTCCTCATGCCCCGTATGCTATCTTGGTTACTCTGATTTGTGTGTTGTGTGCTAATTGATCACCAAATAAGATAAATGCACGAATCGGAGTTAATATGCATACTTGTGAATATGTAGTGTTGTATGTTGTGAATATTCTCTTAAATTTTAGTTTGTATAATTCATGAAATGTTTGGATGAATATGAATGCGTGTATGTATGATGTATTGTATTGTGACCGATTGTGATGTGTTGGACTTCTAACTTATTCCTAACAAGCTAACCATCCTAACTTAAATTGGTAATTAAATTGGAATGAGTAGAAGTCCGATATAGTTTCGGCCACGCGTGAGGATGCGGAGTCACGAGAGGTTGGCTCCAATTCCTGACTCTTAAACTGGTCTGCGGCCCAAATCCCTTAAGTGGGTAGCATCCCGGATTGGTGAGTCAAGTAAATCCCGGAGGTGGGACGGCGTAGTCCCCAGGGCCGGAGGTCCCGACGACTTAACTTGAGTATAAGTAAGTAAGTAAGAATGAGTAAGTAAGTAATTGAATGTAAGTAAGTGTAAGTAAGAAAAAGTAAGTAATGAGTAAAAGAGTAAAAGCATTCCGATTAACCCGGATGCATAATTTGGCTAACCTTGTGAAGGTAAGTAAGTTGTGTGCTACTGTATTGTTGCCTTGAATTGTGTAATGAATTGTATAAGCATGAATGTTGTATGCAAGCATGTATGTATGAAATAAATGAACTGCATGTTTAGTGGACGTCAAATAGTCGGCGTGCCCTAGCTAGCACGCGGTATATGCGGAGTTTATACGCAGCGTTTGCTGAGCCCCTTGGGGCACCATTTTTACTACACGCAGGTACCCCGCGAGGGATGAAGATGTGAAGACTTAGTTTCATTTCTTTTATCTTCTTTTTGGAATGTAAACACTGGATTATGATGGTGTACTGAGTAGTACATGGCTGAGTTTTTGAATAGCCGGTGTACCATGGGGTACACCTTTTTGGATAATGGAAGTATTGGATTGGGGTATAGATGAGTAGCTTGTAGAAACTCATTCTTTGGAACTTAGATCTGATGTAATTGAATATACTTTAATACTCGGTGATCCATTGATGTAAGTATTTGGTATATTGTAATTTGGCAAGTAATTTAGTAGCTCGGTACACTATGCGCATCAGACCGTGACTGTAAGTAAGGTAAGCCTAGCTAGCCGTATGGGCGGTTAGCGGCGTTGTACCACCCACCATAGTAAGTATGTAATATTTCTGCTGCGAACTCGTATGATTGATAAGACGATTAGACGGTAAGCATAGGATTAGCGGTTGGGGTGTTACAGCGGAAGATGACGAAGACGAACCACCCCTATCTCTCGAACCCTGGTGGTCCCCAGCTCGGTCTCCAGTAGACTGCTTCTTCTGAGAAGCAGACAGATCCCTCATGTCTCTCTCGTCGGACCTCTGCTTCCTCTTCTGGTCCTTCCCTCCGGACTGGTGACCTCTCAAATCAGCCTCCACCAATAGGGCAACGTCAGCAACATCCCTGAAAGTCTTTTGACGCAGAGGCGTCATAGCCGAGCGGATATCCGGCCTCAAGCCGCTCTCGAACTTCCTGGCCTTCCTATGCTCCTCAGGCTTCGGTGTAAACTTGGACAAACTAATGAACTTCTTGACATACTCCTCCACGCTCATGTCCTGGCCCTGGTGAAGTCGATTATACTCCAGGATGCGCTGGTCCTTATTGACATTGGGGTAGAACTACTTATTAAACTCCCCGGTAAACTGGTCCCAAGTCCAAGGCTGTGGGAAGGACTCCAGAAGGAGTCTCCAGATCAAAATTCACCTTTAACCATGTCCGTATACGCGGACAGAAAACCGGACAGCTCCTTCTGTCCCTTGTCCGCTAACACGGACGGCCATGCGGACGCTCATAGATCTTGCCAGGACAGTCATGTCCGCAATGCAGACTCAAACGCGGACAGAAGTCATTCTCGCTAGGACAGCCATGTCCGCACGCGGACAGAAACACGGACGCGTGTAGATCTCGTCAGGACACCCCTGTCCGTATGCGGACTCAAACGCGGACGTCGCACAGAGTTGAAAAATAAAAATCATGCGCGCTGATAATTGTGCTATCGGTGTAATTATCAGCCGATTAAGCTCATACTCTGTTTATTTAAACCAATGTCCATGCTCAATCAGTCTCCGACCCACTCACCACTAATCTATGTCTACTGCTAAGCCTATTTAAACCCTTTCCCAGCCTTCATTTCAATTCGCACCAGACACTTCAGTCTAACTCCCATCATCCTCCTCCATCTCTCATTCCATTCATCTGCTCATCCTCATATTATTCCTCCGTACTCCATCTCCATACCTACACTCAAACACAAACACACTTCACATCAGTCACGTTTTTATCCCAATTTCTTCACACAAAAACCAAATAAGCTTCCGCACGCACGCCACATAAAATATCACGTCCGATTTGTGTCTGGATTTGTGTCCGACCCACCCCATCTGGACGTCTCACAAACTTGCCCAAATTTCCATTTTCACTCCATTTCACCAAATTCACTCCATTGTCACCAAATCCAACCTCTCAGCCGGCATATCACAAGGACAAGGGCGGAGTGAGCGAGAAGATCTTCGTAACAGATGATTTCTCTCAACTCTTGAAATACCCCAAACTTAGATATGGTGTTTAAATGATAAACTAAGATATAAGGAGGCTAAATAATGCCTTAGAAACATTAAGAAACATTTCTAATCAAAGAAAATATAAGGAAACACCAAAAGAGCAGTTTAAGCAAAAACGTGCTCTAAGCTTGGAGAGACATGGGAGAGTACCCAAATATTGTTCTAAGACCTTAGTAATATCCTAATGGTCATTTTAAGTCAATTACCAAAGAAAACCAAGCTTGAAAACAAGTTAAAACACAAAATGTGCTTTAAGGAGTCTTAAAGCACGTTTTTGAAAAATTGTCTTGTAAATGAGTTTTGAATGGCTAAATGTCCATCATTACTCTTTAATTAATATGTGTACTATATAGTATCACATTTGGAGGCCTATATCAATGGGAAATCAAAAATTTCACAACAATGTGCCTTGTTTTTGATGAATAGTGAATTAATTAAGCTAGTTTATAACATAAGTCTATATAAGTGAGACATTTGGTCAACAAAGACTAAACTACTACCCTCATTCATTAAAGGGGGCCGGTTTTTTAAGTGTGACTCACCACACTTATCTAGCTAAGTAAAGAGAAAGCAAATAAGTAAGTTATAAAGCATAAAATACTATTCACCTTTTAAGATATATCACTTTTGTTTACCTCTCTCCTCACTTCTTCATTCTTCCTTGTCTCACACGATTTCTTGCTCTCTTTCTCTTCTCCATTAACGTGAAGCTCCTCTCCATGCTAGCTCCACCTTCTCTTGCACACATCTTGCTCATTTTAGCTCCAAATCCAAAACAAAATACATATTCTTCTTAGTTAGCTCAAGCTCCTCCTTTCTATCTTTTCAAAACTTCAAGAGCTTCATTTTGGTGCCAAGTCAAACCACCATTAGAGGAGGAAATTCAAGTTTGGAGACTCCATTGGCATCTCCATTCTCTTAAGGTAAAGAAAGTGTAAGAAAATCTAGGTTTCCACCATTTTCTTCACATAACCGAAAATATATACTCATGGGACTCCATGTTTATGCCTTGTTCTAGCTTGTTTCTACTCTTCAAAGGAGAGAGGAGGTCCTTCTTGCTTCACATCCAAGTTTGTCTTGAGAAACCAAGGTAAAACAATCACATTAATACCTTAAACATATTTTTAAACCTAGGGTTTGTTCCTTAGGGTTAATGTGTTATCTAGTACTCATTGGAGTCATTGGATATTGGTTTAGAACATTGGCAAGGAGACACACATTGGTGACCGAGATTGAACAAGAAAATCTAAGGAAGAAAGCTTTTAAGCTTGTGAGAAAACAAGGTAAATTACTTACCTTAAGGTGTTTTGTTGTTTAAGGGAATGAGATTTAGGTATATGATGAGCTTAGTGTTGAGTTTACATTAGAAAAGGGTTATATAAAACCTAGGAGAAACAATGACTATACTTGTGAACTTGTGACTAAGGAGCAAATGAGAAAAGAATAGTTTAAGGATGTAAAGGTGAGGTACAAGAAGCATTCTATTTCAATGGGAGCCTTGTTGAGTGTATTCGCAGGTTGAAGGCATATATATGTGGAGATTCAGTGGTTAAGATTATTGTCATTTAAGGGCCTAAGTGCCAAGCATTTTAAGTTTAAGCGCTATATGATGATGTGGTGTGGTTTTGGTGTAAATTTGGTGTTAAGGTGTTGTGGTGAGAATTTGTGTGGTATTGGTTGTTTGATGGAGAAACCCATGTGTTAGGAGGTACTATGTACTAGAGAACCCATGGCAAAATTTAAAGGAGAGTTTAGGTGTTTAAGACATTCTAAGGGAATTTAATGACTAAGGAAGCATTAGAAAGTTCTATAGGTTGTCTTGATGAAAGAGGGTGAGGTAAGGTGTTTTAATGACTTATAATGACTTAGGTATCACCATGGAGGATTTATGAATCAAGAGAATGTATTTGAGTATTTAGAACTTAGGTAAATTGGTAAACAACTAGAAAGGAAGTTTAGGTTGTGAAGGAACATTAAGTAAATGCTTAAGAGAGTTTTAGATAGTGAAAGATGCTTGGGAGATGATGTTATAGTGGTGAGGAAAACATTTGGCATAGTGGTTACATTAGGTATGAACCACCACCTAGAAACCTAGAGGGAGGTATTACAAGTGTTAGCATTGTTACAAGGAAAATGTATAATGATTAAGGTGGATCTTGGTGAATGATTTAATGTGTTTAAGGAGATAGAAAATGAGTTTCGTGGATGTTGTATGAGGGTATAAGTGTACCAAATGATGTTAGGAGACATTATGAGGGTTTAGGGGAAGTTTGGTGAAAATTGGTTAAGTGTTTGAAGGCTTAGAAAATGAGTGTTTTGCCTTGTCCGAACATCCGTCCGGGCATGGATGTTCGGACAGGCCCTGTTGCGTGAAAATTTTCAGAGTCTCGACTTGTGTCCGACCTTTGGAAGTCCGGACACAAGTTCGGACGTATCTGCTTCTACTTTGAGTTTCCCTCGACCCATGTCCGAACTTCCGAAGTCCGGACACATGTTCGGACATGCGTCTGTTTTCAGTTTTGAGTCTCGACTTGTGTCCGAACTTGGGAAGTCCGGACACAAGTTCGGACAGGCCACTGTATGGACCAAAAACCTTGTTTAAGGTTAGGAAATGATGGGGATAATTAAGTATGGATGTTATGAGATTGTTAAGGACTTGTTTGGTGGGTGTGATGGTCATTAAGTGGGAGAGTAAGTGTAATAAATAATGAGGAGATGATGTACTTAAGAGTCAAGTTAAAAACCATAAGGCTTAGTGAAAAGCAATGGGTAAAAGTTGATGTCTAGGAAAGTTAAGTAATTTTATTGAGTTGGATTGATAATAACCTAAAACTGAATCAATGTTCTAGGCTTTGTGAATTGGGACTTGGAAGGAGATAAACCAAACGATCGTCGACGGTGAACGGTACAGTCCTTCTTGTGACCTGCTTGCTAACGAGGTGTCCCTCGGCTTGTGTGCTATCTGTTTAATTGCTATGACTAAAACAAGATAATCATACAACCGGATTATATTATTCTCGTTGTGATTGTGTTATATTTACACTAACCCGCGAGACTTGAGATTGTTACTAACCAAGTTTAGTACTTACTGAGTTAAGAATAAGAGTTAAGTTTGATGGTTGTTGGTTAATGCCCGTTAAGGCTTAGCTAGCTCATGGTGTTTAAGATGTCTACTAACTGGAACTTGAGTGAGGAAACCCGGGACCGATCTCCGGTCATGCATGCTAAGGAAAAAGGGGGACGGTATCTGAATCAGATCCGCCCTCCGCTTAAGGACTTGTCTTCGGACTTGTAGCCTAGGGCCGGTTGCCGGCTCAGCTACGCTGGGCTCCCGTCCAGAGTAGGTGGCATTAAGATGGTGCGGTGGGATCACCTAAATCCCAGGTTCGAATTAAGCTACAACCAATCCCTTCCAGGAAAGGTTTGTATACTGAGATTAAGATTAAGATTGAGATTAAGATTAAGGTAAGGTAAGGAACTGAGATTAAGGAAATGAGGATTAAGGAGGGGGTTACTAACCCACTTGATAAGGGAACGCTTGAGTCGTTCATTGTTTGTGAACTATATATGTTCATCTGTGGTTATTGTTATTGCACTTCATATTATGTTTGTGTATGTAATCAATTTCCATGCTATCGACAATTAGTCGTCGTAGCCCCGTTAGCTTGGGGGCCATGAGAGGGTGTACCAGCATTCGTGCTGACCCCCTCGGGGGCTATTTTTACACTTGCAGGTAAGAGACCCATGAGGACGCACTACGAGAGTAGGAGCGGTTAGACTTAGGGTGGGACATTTATTTTGAGTTCGGGTTGCGCCTGTGCACCCGACTGTTTATATTAAACTGATGTAAGTTTGGGATTATGTTTAAGGTACTAGCACTCGGTTGGTTGTGGTATTTTGAATGTGATGTTTAAGCTGGATAAGTGTTTTTGGATAAGTATTGTAAGTACTTAAGCCGGTATATTCTAACGATCAGACCGTGGCAAGGTCCAGCTGTTGTATATTTCCGCTGCGACGTTTTCGATTAAGTGTTCAGATTGCGATAACCACGATAGGCTTTGGATGGGGTGTTACAGAAAGTGGTATCAGAGCGTAGTTACGCTCTGATCAAGAAATACCGGACATGAGTAACCGCCGAGTTAGGATATAAGTAAGGAATAAGTGTTGGGTTAGGGTGTGAGAAGTTAGAGTGAGTAGAGTCAGATGACCACTAATAAGTGTGGATTGTCTTTACCGTCTACGGACGTTATAAATTTACTAACCAAAACAGTGGTGAATGTGAATCTAATGTAAGTTATGCTTGTTCAGATGGCAGGACGCCCTAGAGGAGGCCGAGGTCGCGGCCGGGGTGAGGATACTTCAGGGATACCTGGAGGGCAGACGATCGCAGAGATCGTAGCTGCCGCTTTGGGGCATATGGGCTATCAGCCTGGTGTGGGTGCACCACCTCCACCGCCACAACCTAGGGAACCAAACTGGGTGAAGAGTCTAGCAGATCTTCGACCCGCGCATTTTAAGGGGGAGACCGATCCCGCCAAGCTTGAGGCGTACATCTCCGAGCTGGAGACCGCCTTCGAGACCCTTGATGTCCCTGCTGGGATCAAGGTGCGCCTAGCTGCTTTCTATCTGAAGGGGGCGGCAGGCGATTGGTGGAAGCTGGTGAGGGCCGAGCATGTGGCCAATCCAGAGTTCGGCTGGGAGCAGTACACCGCCTTGCTACGAGCAAAGTACTACCCCGCCCATGTCCAGACGAAGAAGCGCTTGCAGTTGGATGCGCTTAAGCATCGGACGGACAAGATGACGGTGGACGAGTATTACTCAGAGTTCACCGCCTTGCTCCGTCTTCTGCCAGGTCTTGGGTATTCTGACCAGATCTTGGTCGACCGCTTCTATGGCGGGCTTAGCCATCGACTCCGCTACGGCATGGGGCCGACGAGTTACACTACCTTGCAGGTAATAAGAATGATTGAGATTTGAGTAAGTGGTGAATAAGATTTAGATTATGAGAAATAAGTGTGATTAATATTATGGAAAAGCAGGAGTGCTATCATGCCGCTGCTAAGTTGAGATTACCGTCCAGCTGAGGGACGAGGAGAATGCAAAAAGGAAGAGTGCTGGAAGAGCTCAGAAAGTCAAGGGCAAGGAGGGTACAAGAAACAAAAGTACCAGCCTCAGGCCCAGAAAAATCAGAACCCAAAGGGGAGGGAGGAAAAGGAGAAGGCTTCGGAAGAGCCATTGAAGCTGACCTATGCTATTGCAGCTACACCACTGCGCTCTAAGGCGCCAAAGGGACCTGAGACTGAGAGGGGAGCCGGTGGTGGCTACCAGCGACGCTTCATTTGTAGGTGGTGTCACAAGGACCACCCCGGGCTCGACTGTAAGGGAAACAAGGTGGAGTGCAACTTCTGCGGAGTGTATGGACACCGGGCATACGAGTGTTACCGGAATCCTGCTAGCAGAGCCTATAGGCCCGATACCAGGGGCAAGGGCAAGACCGATCAGGGAGCTGGATCTGACGGTCAGAGGAAGGTGCAGCAGCCGGCGGACAAGAACCCACGGGTGACCCAGAAGTCGGGGCCCACTCTACACATGGTGGACCGGGACGATGAGCCTGAGCCCTCATCGAGGCCAGGTACCACTATAACCATTTAGTAGTAAAACTACCTGCTTACCGCATTATCATGCATGTTTGGTGAATAAATGAGTTAAGTAAAAATAAGATGAAATTAGAACTTAAGTAAGACATAACCTACTACCACTTTAGGAAGATTCAACATCTGCTACCCTATACCATCTACATCTAGCCCGGAGCACACCGACATCGAAACCATACACTTCCCAACCGAACAATGTCAGGTTATCCGCCCAGGTATGATTTTATTAAGGGGATACCTGACACCCGAAGCGCAAATAGCCATCATCAGGAGGTGCAATCAACTAGGAATGGGACCGGGAGGTTTTTACACACCGGAGTACCCAGGGGGAGCAAGAATGAAGTTAAAGATGATGAGCTTGGGCAAGGATTGGAATCCGTATGCCAAGAATTACCAAACCATGAGGGAGCGAGATGGAGTCTCACCACCAGGAATACCCGAAGAGTTCCATCCAGTTATTACACAAGTCGTGGAAATCGCTCAGCAGTTGGAGGCTGAACCGATTCCAGACATACAAGCAGACATTTGCATTGTAAACTTCTACGAAAAAGATGGGAAACTGGGACTACACCAGGATAAGGACGAGACAACGGAGTCTCTCGAAAGAGGGATACCCGTAGTGTCTTGGTCCATTGGAGATGATGCGGAGTTTTTATACGGCGAGCAGAAGCGTGCGGACCGTGCAGATAAGATAGTACTTAAGTCAGGTGATGTATTAATTTTGGGAGGAGAGTCAAGGATGTTGTACCATGGGATTAAGAGAATCAAGCTGAATACAGCACCGTCAGCAGTAATCAATGCGACGCATATGAGACCAGGAAGATTAAACCTAACATTTAGACAATATTAGCCATGTAATGTTAGAATGAATGAGAAATGAGATGTAAGATTGAAGCACATGTTGTAAACAGGATGGTCATGAATAAAATAACAGTGTTGTTCATATAAATTGTTACGACTCTTGTTATACCATCAATACTCATGAAGCTTGTGAACACAATTAGGTTATGGACTCGGTACGGAAGGTGCACTAAGCATACTTACAGAGGCACAGGCCGACGCCAGCGGTACTATCCTCACCGGCACCTTTCCGATCAATGGGATTGAGGCATCAGTTCTCTTCGACTCAGGGGCCTCGCATACCTTTGTTCAGCACCATTTGCGAGCAGGTTGGGGCTAGACGTGATGAGCTACCCGACTTCACGGTTACGCTCCCGTCTAAGGAGAAGGTTCGTTGCACTCGTTACTACCGAGGAGCCACCATCAGAATTAAGGGGGAAGACTTCCCAGTCAGTTTCATTGAGTTCAGTAAGCTAGGATTTGATGTTATCTTCGGGATGAACTGGTTGGAGCGGCACAAGGGACGTATCCTCTGCGCCGAGCATAGATTGCTGCTCAGGAGTCCGTCTGGGGTAACAATATCATACCGCCAGAGGCCCAGAGAGCCTTCGACTAAGATCATCACCGCCATGGCAATGCATAGAGAATTAAGGAGAAAGGAAGAAGTATACCTCTGCTATGTACAGGACATAGAGAGAGACCCTGAGTTCGACCCCGACTTACCGGTAGTGTCGGAGTTCCCCGACCTATTTCCACGGGAACTGCCCGGCATGCCACCCACTCGGGAAGTAGAGTTCACCATTGAGCTGCTACCTGGTACCGGACCGATAGCCAAAGCACCATACCGTATGGCTCGGCAGAAATGACTGAGTTAAAAGAACAACTGAAAGATTTGTTGGATAAAGGATTCGTTAGACCAAGTGTGTCACCATGGGGAGCGCCAGTCCTCTTCGTGAAGAAGAAAGATGGTAGTCTCCGCCTCTGCATCGACTACAGAGAGCTGAATGCAGTGACAGTGAAGAATAAGTACCCGCTACCCCGCATTGACGATCTGTTCGATCAGTTGAAGGGAGCATCTGTGTTTTCCAAGATTGATCTCAGATCGGGGTATCATCAGATAGCCATTAAGGCGGGAGACATTGAGAAGACGGCATTCCGGACACGATACGGCCACTATGAGTTTACAGTGATGCCGTTCGGTTTGTCGAACGCACCGGCGAAGTTTATGGATCTGATGAACCGCTTGTTCCGGGAGCAGCTGGACAAGTCGGTTGTGGTTTTTATTGATGACATTCTGATATATTCAAAGTCTAAGGCTGAGCATGAGGAGCATCTGAGAAGGGTGTTGGGAATATTGAGGGAGAACCAGCTATATGCTAAGTTCTCCAAGTGTGAGTTTTGGCTTGACCAGGTCTCTTTCCTAGGTCATGTCATCTCAGATGCTGGGATCGCAGTGGATCCAGCAAAGATTGATGCCGTACGCACCTGGCCAAGGCCGAAGACTGTTACCGACATTCGGAGCTTTCTCGGTCTAGCAGGTTACTACAGGAGGTTTGTTAGAGATTTCAGCAAGGTCGCGAAGCCGATGACCAGTCTGATGAAGAAAGACGCACCATTTCTGTGGACAGTTGACTGTGAGAGATCATTTCAGCGCTTGAAGGACTCACTGACCACTGCACCGGTACTGACCATTCCAGACGGTACAGAGGGCTTTGAGGTTTATTGTGATGCATCCGGCAGAGGGCTGGGTTGCGTGCTCATGCAACATGGCAAGGTGGTGGCATATGCCTCACGCCAGTTGAAGAAACATGAGGAGAACTACCCCACACGATTTAGAGCTGGGAGCTGTAGTCTTCGCTTTGAAGATATGGCGCCACTACTTATATGGGGTTAGTGTCACGATCTACACCGATCACAAGAGTTTGAAATACATATTCACTCAGAAGGAGTTAAATCTTCGACAGAGGAGATGGTTAGAATTTCTGAAAGACTATGACATTGACCTCCAATACAAAGAGGGGAAGGCCAATGTTGTAGCAGATGCCCTGAGCCGTCGAGCACACTCACTCCATTCGCTAGTTTCTTTCTCCAGCTTGGTTGATGAGGTGCGAGAGGCCAGAGGACAGATGAGTATATGAGAGAGGTCAGACAGAAGCTGACAGATGGTACCTTTGAGAGTCAGAAATACGACTTCAGACTTCATGATGATGATCTGATCAGACTTAAGGGCCGATTATGCATACCACGAAGTAACACGGATCTGAAAGACCGTATACTTAGAGAATCACACTGTTCTTCAGTTTCCATCCATCCGGGAGCCTCTAAAATGTATAAAGACATGAAGAGATACTTCTGGTGGTCGGGGATGAAGACAGATGTTACCGAGTTCGTCTTGAGGTGTCTCACATGCCAGAAGGTGAAATTCGAGCACCGACGACCGGGCGGAATGGTACAGTCGATGCCAGTTCCGGAGTGGAAGTTCCATGATATCTCCATGGACTTCGTAGTTGGGCTTCCACCTGCTAGGGGAGGTCTCAACATGATATGGGTGGTGGTGGATCGCCTTACCAAAGTAGCCCGATTCATACCGATGAAGGATACTTGGAAGGTGACCAAATTAGCTGAGTTATTTGAGAAAGAAATCATGAGACATCACGGCATACCAAAGACCATAGTGTCAGATAGAGATACCAGATTCCTTTCGAGGTACTGGAGAGCTACCAGAGAAGCGTTGGGTACAGAACTCAAACTGAGTACCGCGTTCCATCCTCAGACAGATGGTCAGACTGAGCGTACTATTCAGACACTCGAGGACATGCTGAGGGCATGTGCCTTAGACTTCCAGGGCAGTTGGATTGACAGATTGCATCTGATCGAGTTTTCATACAACAACAGCTATCACGCTTCGATCAAGATGGCACCTTTTCAAGCGTTGTACGGTAGACCGTGTCGTACACCGCTCTTGGGATGAGTCGAGTGAGACGGTCATTATAGGACCAGAGTACTTGGAACAAGTTAAGGCTGAAGTTCAGCAAATCAGGGAGAACATGAAAGCTGCTCAAGATAGGCAGAAGTCGTATGCTGATGTTCGACGACGGGACCTGGAGTTCGCAGTGGGCGACCAGGTAGTTTCTGCGAGTATCACCGATGAAGGGTGTATTCAGGTTTGGGCAGAAGGGCAAATTAAGCCCGAAGTTTGTTGGTCCTTATGAGATTGTGGAGCGGGTGGGCCCGGTTGCTTACAGGTTGAATTTACCTGCTGACCTGGGTAAAGTACATGATGTTTTCATGTTTCGCAGCTAAAGAAATACATGCACCACCCCTCCCATGTGTTAGAACCTGAGAGGTTGACTTTAGAACCAAATATGAGATCCGTGGAGACTCCTCAGAGAATCTTGGACAGAAAGACTAGGGACACTCGCCATAAGTCAGTGCGACTGGTGAAGGTTCTCTGGTCTAACCAGGATGTCGAAGAGGCCACGTGGGAATTAGAGGATAAGATGAAGGCGAAGTACCCTTCTTTATTTACTGACTAGATCGTCTGTATAGGGTACGGGGGCGTACCCCTTTTAAGGGGGGTAGAGCTTCCTCGCTTTTGAGTTAGGAAACGATAACGATCATGTTTGTCGTTTGTTTGGTTGGTTAAGATGTGAATTTGTGTAAGTTGCTACACTTCGGTGTAAGTTTGAGTTATGTATGATACTTATGTATTGTATTTAAGATTGACCTTTGAGTCTTGAGATGTATGAATGTGAATATAAGATGTGGTATTAAGATTAAGAGAAATGTGTACCGTGAATGGTTAAGCACATGTGTGAACTTTGAGGACAAAGTTCTTTTAAGGGGGGTAGATTGAAATACCCCAAACTTAGATATGGTGTTTAAATGATAAACTAAGATATAAGGAGGCTAAATAATGCCTTAGAAACATTAAGAAACATTTCTAATCAAAGAAAATATAAGGAAACACCAAAAGAGCAGTTTAAGCAAAAACGTGCTCTAAGCTTGGAGAGACATGGGAGAGTACCCAAATATTGTTCTAAGACCTTAGTAATATCCTAATGGTCATTTTAAGTCAATTACCAAAGAAAACCAAGCTTGAAAACAAGTTAAAACACAAAATGTGCTTTAAGGAGTCTTAAAGCACGTTTTTGAAAAATTGTCTTGTAAATGAGTTTTGAATGGCTAAATGTCCATCATTACTCTTTAATTAATATGTGTACTATATAGTATCACATTTGGAGGCCTATATCAATGGGAAATCAAAAATTTCACAACAATGTGCCTTGTTTTTGATGAATAGTGAATTAATTAAGCTAGTTTATAACATAAGTCTATATAAGTGAGACATTTGGTCAACAAAGACTAAACTACCCTCATTCATTAAAGGGGGCCGGTTTTTTAAGTGTGACTCACCACACTTATCTAGCTAAGTAAAGAGAAAGCAAAATAAGTAAGTTATAAAGCATAAAATACTATTCACCTTTTAAGATAAATATCACATTTTGTTTACCTCTCTCCTCACTTCTTCATTCTTCCTTGTCTCACACGATTTCTTGCTCTCTTTCTCTTCTCCATTAACGTGAAGCTCCTCTCCATGCTAGCTCCACCTTCTCTTGCACACATCTTGCTCATTTTAGCTCCAAATCCAAAACAAAATACATATTCTTCTTAGTTAGCTCAAGCTCCTCCTTTCTATCTTTTCAAAACTTCAAGAGCTTCATTTTGGTGCCAAGTCAAACCACCATTAGAGGAGGAAATTCAAGTTTGGAGACTCCATTGGCATCTCCATTCTCTTAAGGTAAAGAAAGTGTAAGAAAATCTAGGTTTCCACCATTTTCTTCACATAACCGAAAATATATACTCATGGGACTCCATGTTTATGCCTTGTTCTAGCTTGTTTCTACTCTTCAAAGGAGAGAGGAGGTCCTTCTTGCTTCACATAAGTTTGTCTTGAGAAACCAAGGTAAAACAATCACATTAATACCTTAAAACATATTTTTAAACCTAGGGTTTGTTCCTTAGGGTTAATGTGTTATCTAGTACTCATTGGAGTCATTGGATATTGGTTAGAACATTGGCAAGGAGACACACATTGGTGACCGAGATTGAACAAGGAAAATCTAAGGAAGAAAGCTTTTAAGCTTGTGAGAAAACAAGGTAAATTACTTACCTTAAGGTGTTTTGTTGTTTAAGGGAATGAGATTTAGGTATATGATGAGCTTAGTGTTGAGTTTACATTAGAAAAGGGTTATATAAAACCTAGGAGAAACAATGACTATACTTGTGAACTTGTGACTAAGGAGCAAATGAGAAAAGAAATAGTTTAAGGATGTAAAGGTGAGGTACAAGAAGCATTCTATTTCAATGGGAGCCTTGTTGAGTGTATTCGCAGGTTGAAGGCATATATATGTGGAGATTCAGTGGTTAAGATTATTGTCATTTAAGGGCCTAAGTGCCAAGCATTTTAAGTTTAAGCGCTATATGATGATGTGGTGTGGTTTTGGTGTAAATTGGGTGTTAAGTGTTGTGGTGAGAATTTGGGTATTGGTTGTTTGATGGAGAAAAACCATGTGTTAGGAGGTACTATGTACTAGAGAACCCATGGCAAAATTTAAAGGAGAGTTTAGGTGTTTAAGACATTCTAAGGGAATTTAATGACTAAGGAAGCATTAGAAATGTTCTATAGGTTGTCTTGATGAAAGAGGGTGAGTTAAGGGTTTTAATGACTTATAATGACTTAGGTATCACCATGGAGGATTTATGAATCAAGAGAATGTATTTGAGTATTTAGAACTTAGGTAAAAGTTGGTAAACAACTAGAAGGAAGTTTAGGTTGTGAAGGAACATTAAGTAAATGCTTAAGAGAGTTTTAGATAGTGAAAGATGCTTGGGAGATGATGTTATAGTGGTGAGGAAAACGTTTGGCATAGTGGTTACATTAGGTATGAACCACCACCTAGAAACCTAGAGGAGGCATTACAAGTGTTAGCATTGTTACAAGGAAAATGTATGATGATTAAGGTGGGTCTTGGTGAATGATTTAATGTGTTTAAGGAGATAGAAAATGAGTTTCGTGGATGTTGTATGAGGGTATAAGTGTACCAAATGATGTTAGGAGACATTATGAGGGTTTAGGAGAAGTTTGGTGAAAATTGGTTAAGTGTTTGAAGGCTTAGAAAATGAGTGTTTTGCCTTGTCCGAACATCCGTCCGGACATGGACGTTCGGACAGGCCCTGTTGCGTGAAAATTTTCAGAGCCTCGACTTGTGTCCGACCTTTGGAAGTCCGGACACAAGTTCGGACGTGTCTGCTTCTACTTTGAGTTTCCCTCGACCCATGTCCGAACTTCCGAAGTCCGGACACATGTTCGGACATGCGTCTGTTTTCAGTTTTGAGTCTCGACTTGTGTCCGAACTTGGGAAGTCCGGACACAAGTTCGGACAGGCCACTGTATGGACCAAAAACCTTGTTTAAGGTTAGGAAATGATGGGGATAATTAAGTATGGATGTTATGAGATTGTTAAGGACTTGTTTGGTGGGTGTGATGGTCATTAAGTGGGAGAGTAAGTGTAATAAATAATGAGGAGATGATGTACTTAAGAGTCAAGTTAAAAACCATAAGGCTTAGTGAAAAGCAATGGGTAAAAGTTGATGTCTAGGAAAGTTAAGTAATTTTATTGAGTTGGATTGATAATAACCTAAAACTGAATCAATGTTCTAGGCTTTGTGAATTGGGACTTGGAAGGAGATAAACCAAACGATCGTCGACGGTGAACGGTACAGTCCTTCTTGTGACCTGCTTGCTAACGAGGTGTCCCTCGGCTTGTGTGCTATCTGTTTTTGCTATGACTAAAACAAGATAAAGCATACAACCGGATTATATTATTCTCGTTGTGATTGTGTTATATTTACACTAACCCGCGAGACTTGAGATTGTTACTAACCAAGTTTAGTACTTACTGAGTTAAGAATAAGAGTTAAGTTTGATGGTTGTTGGTTAATGCCCGTTAAGGCTTAGCTAGCTCATGGTGTTTAAGATGTCTACTAACTGGAACTTGAGTGAGGAAACCCGGGACCGATCTCCGGTCATGCATGCTAAGGAAAAAGGGGGACGGTATCTGAATCAGATCCGCCCTCCGCTTAAGGACTTGTCTTCGGACTTGTAGCCTAGGGCCGGTTGCCGGCTCAGCTACGCTGGGCTCCCGTCCAGAGTAGGTGGCATTAAGATGGTGCGGTGGGATCACCTAAATCCCAGGTTCGAATTAAGCTACAACCAATCCCTTCCAGGAAAGGTTTGTATACTGAGATTAAGATTAAGATTAAGGTAAGGTAAGGAACTGAGATTAAGGAAATGAGGATTAAGGAGGGGGTTACTAACCCACTTGATAAGGGAACGCTTGAGTCGTTCATTGTTTGTGAACTATATATGTTCATCTGTGGTTATTGTTATTGCACTTCATATTATGTTTGTGTATGTAATCAATTTCCATGCTATCGACAATTAGTCGTCGTAGCCCCGTTAGCTTGGGGGCCATGAGAGGGTGTACCAGCATTCGTGCTGACCCCCTCGGGGGCTATTTTTACACTTGCAGGTAAGAGACCCATGAGGACGCACTACGAGAGTAGGAGCGGTTAGACTTAGGGTGGGACATTTATTTTGAGTTCGGGTTGCGCCTGTGCACCCGACTGTTTATATTAAACTGATGTAAGTTTGGGATTATGTTTAAGGTACTAGCACTCGGTTGGTTGTGGTATTTTCAATGTGATGTTTAAGCTGGATAAGTGTTTTTGGATAAGTATTGTAAGTACTTAAGCCGGTATATTCTAACGATCAGACCGTGGCAAGGTCCAGGTGTTGTATATTTCCGCTGCGACGTTTTCGATTAAGTGTTCAGATTGCGATAACCACGATAGGCTTTGGATGGGGTGTTACAACTCTCTCTCATTTATGATTTTAATCGCTATGTCTAGCTAAGAGGATATACTCTAGGGGAAGGGATGTTGTAATTAGTTAAACTCTGCATTTACGGCTTTACTTTATGAGATATTTGTATTGTTCAGGTTAAGGCTTTTTAAGTGCTTTTAATAAACGTCATGAATTTATTATAAGCCCTCGAATCTTGTTATGATCAGATAAGGTGATTAGCATTGATGGTCCTATTAACCTGTTAGCTATGATAATTACAATCGGATAGATTACATTAGCCACTAGGAGCTTTAGTCCGGACCAAACCAGACTAGTAATTATGTGCAATAAAACCATCTAGATATACTTGCTAAGTCTAGACTAGAATTACATGACCTGTCTAGATGAGCTATCTGGAATTAGGACTTAATACAGAATAGACAATTGAGAATTACAAGCCAATCCAAGATCTCCGTTTAAGTAGTAGAATATGCAAAACCTAGCTAGTAAAACAACTCCCTGAACCTAGAGTACCGTTCCCACTCCCAAATCTATCACTTTAATTTATCTACTATTTACTTTCTTGTTATCTATTTAAACCCCAAAACCAAAACAAACCCCTTTTGAATTACCCATTGTCTTAGGCTAGGCTTACTTACCTCAAGTCCCGTGGATTGACACCTAGTCGCTTCTAAATTGCTATACTACTACGACCGGGATTTTTGCAATCTGACGGTCTATTGATTTGTTGATTTCTAGGATTAATTCTTAGCATTTAATACATCAAAATTACCATTTGCATCATGTCAATATCTTAGAGCTCATACACAAAAACATGCTTTAAGGTGTTTTAGTGCACATTTTGTGTCACAAGGTGTTTCTGAGCTTAGTTTTCTTTGAGAATGGTTTCATTGTGTTCCTTACATGATAATTGATCTTAGGAACCCAATTTTATATCAAATAGAGGTCATAAGACCTTTAAGGTCTCTTAGAGCACATTTTTGCCCTACTTGACCTTGAAGCATGTAAATGCTTGTTCTTTGTGTTGGAGTGTTGTCCAATAGTTTTAGTATGTTCCTTTATGTGTTAATATTTCTAGGAAAAAGTTTTAGGTGATAAGAAGTTCATTTGGGTATGTATTTACCCTAAACGGTCAAGGGGTGCAATTCTTGCTTTGTGTTGACCATTGTTGTTCTCAATTGACTTTTAAGGCATGTTTACGCCTTAATTAATGTGATTAGATGTTTAATCTATGTTTTATTAGTTTGGGGTATTTCAGGGTCGGTCGGGCTAAAAATACTGAACCAAAATGTTTCTGGAATGGACCGACCCTGGTTGGGTCGGTCGAGTAAAAATTTTCAAACCCAGATGTCTTCTGCATCCGACCGACCCAGGGGTTGGGTCGGTCGGTCCTTAAAAAAAATAGAAAAGAAAATGTGGTTTAAGTAGTAAACCCTAGTGTGTATAAAGAGGATAAACAAGTGTAAGTTTAAATGTGAAAACATGTCATATAATGATGTAAAGTACTTAGTTAATCGGAAATCAAAATCGATAATGAACCGACATGACTAATTTTGTATAAGAGCTACATTTGTGGTCAACAAACGTAGTAGGGACAAAGGTATGGTTTTCTTGCAGTCTGTTTACTACCGGTTTACACCGGCTAGTGTGTTGTTTGTTTTCTGGATGTTTATGACTTTGTAAGATTTAAATCATGAATTGAGTGTACAATTATTGTTATTATTATGGCGTGTGTGTTTCCGATTCCGTTAACCTCGAATACGTGCTAACCCGTTAGTTAACCAGAGTTAGGATTACGTAAGAGAGCGATGTTCGGTTTTTAACGTTTCACTTACGGAACGTTCTAACTACGGTTATCCGTGTATTAGTTGGGGTTTGTGTTTTTCAAGTGTATTCCATCTCCCTTGTATGCCTAACTGGGCGTAAACACTTAAGTGTGATTTAATGTGATAAGTTCCAACAATGGAACTACTAACAAGTGAATAACCGGGGGTGGGGAATCCGGGTGTCCGGTCGCGCGTGTATGGTTGGGTGTAGATATCTGAATCAGATTCGACTCTCTTTATGGTATTGATTGTCTCTCCTTCTTGGATTACAATCACCCACAATCCTAACAAAAGGTTTTCCTACCTGACTCTTGTTCGGGCTAGGGGGATTATGGTAAGATACGTTTGGATCACTATATCCAACGCATCTTTGGGAAGGGTTAACGTTGACAAACAGAACGGTAACAAATTATGTACAAGCTTAACATGAGATTGAAATCATTCTCTAGGCTTTCCAAGTTTGGCTAATTGTTGTATGGTTTGTTTCCTCAAGCGAATCGTTCCTATTGTGGTACGTGTATGTTGTTGTTATGTAATTAATATTGCTATGCTTATGTACGTTGGATGTTAACATTAATTCCATGTCATTATGAGAATTAGTTGCATGTATCCCGGTAGCCGACGGCTGCACGTTAATCATACTAGCCAACGGTTGCTGAGCCCCTTTGGGGCACCATATTTATTTTACAGGATGAGGATTGAAGAGGCGGAGTGGCGTTAGGTTTTAAGTCTCATGAATACTTCGTTATTTTGGATGTTGGACCCGAGATGCGCCTGTGCTCCCGTGGTATATATTTTGGTAGCGTCAGAATGGTTATGATGGTTTGTATATGTATTTACACTCGGTATAGTTAGTTTGTAATTATATGGATGTTAGTAACTAATGCTCGGGAGTGTGTGCCCATCAAACTGATACAATTGTGTGTATTTAGCCTTGTTAGCCACATGGGTGGCTAACGACGTGTAACACCGACCCGTTTTGGTTAATGTTAAGTTATGTATTTCCGCTGAGTTTACCGTTAATTGTTAAGTTAGTAGTTGGGGTGTTACAAAAAGTGGTATCAGAGCGAAGTATCACTCTGATGACCGGAATACCGAGCTTAGGAACATACCTAGTTAGGAAGTCTTACCGTAGTTATGTGAGTGAACAATTATGGAGAGGTTAACCACTGACTAAGGGTGGATATGCCTTGTCGCCGGAAAGACGTTACAACTGTTGGAACCGATAAGTTTGTATGCGCAATGCTAATGTACGTTCATGTGAATTTAGATGGAAGGTCGACCACGTGGAAAAGGCCACGGGGGGCACGGTATAGGAGACCCAGGGGAGAACCCTACAGCTCAAGTGATGGCTGACGCAGTGGCAGCTACCGTAGCCCAAATGTGTCCATCGCTAGTCGATGTGTTGCAGGAAGGGAAGCAGCAGCAGGGCGGTCATGACCAACAAGGTCCACAGCCGCAACCTCAGCCGCGTGAAACCAACTAGGTAAAGGCGTTGGCAGATTTGAGACCCCCGTCGTTTAAAGGGGAGACCGACCCGAGTAAGCTGGAGGCGTATATCTCCGAGTTGGAGACCGCCTACAAGACCTTGGACGTTCCTGCTAGTGCCAAGGTTCGTCTTGCCACTTACTACCTGAAGGGTTCAGCAAAGAACTGGTGGAAGCTGGTGCACGACGACAAAGTTAATGATCCTGCTTTCGGTTAGAGGGAGTACGTGGCACTGCTGCGAAACAAGTACTACCCTGTGCATATGTAAGAGGCTAAGCGCCTAGAGATGGATAGTCTGAGGCAGGGGGACAAGATGTTGGTTGATGACTACTACACCACCTTTACCGACCTTATCCACCTGTTGCCAGACTTGGGTTACTAAAACCGGGTTCTAGTGAACCGTTTTTGCAGCGGACTCAGCCACCGCCTACGCTATGGGATGGGGCCAGCTGAATACAATACCTTGCAGGTAAAATAATGTACCGTTGGTTGTGAATAAGTATGTACTATAAGTGAATGTGAGTTTAATTCATGGGGCATGACTAACACCTGAAACCTCAGGAGTGCTATCATGCTGCTGCTAAGGTCAAAATCACCGTCCGACTGAGGGACGAGGAGCAGGCGCATAAGCGCAAGTGTACTGGCGAGGGCCAAAGTTCACAAGGGTTAGGTGGAGGAAAGAAGGAGAAATTCTACCACCAGTCCGAGAAAGGCCAACAACAGGGCGGCAAGGGCCAAGTCCAGACCACCACTGAGGAGCCTTTGAAGCTAACTAATACTGTTGCGGCCAAGCCCTTACGCTCGAACCCACCCAAGGGTAATTTTAATACCCCGGACCTAAAAGTGGTGACTAAATTATTCTAATACTATTATTAAAGGCCTAATAGTGCCTAGAGATTATTGGTAAAGAGAATAAAACCTAAAGAAAAGAGAAAATGCATAAAGCGTGAAAAACGTTAAAACGCGCATTAAATGAATAAAGGAGATACATGATCTTGTAGGGTCTGAGATGGATTCCCCAGGCTTAGTTAGGCCTAATTAGTATACAGGAGTGATTCCCGAAGAAAACGGATCCAAATAATGAATTAAAAATACTAACGGAGTTTAAAAGCACGTTTTTCGAGAAAACCCGAAAACGTGACTTTAAGTGGTCAAACAGACCAATAAAAATTATAGTTGATTAAATAACTATACATAAGTATTAATGGAAGCTCAATAACCATTAGAAATAAAGAAACGAGAAAAATCCGAAAAACGGGCCCGGTTAGTGAATAGTGCCAAACCGGGTAAAATAACGAGTATTTTATGTAAAAAAACCAAAAAATGCTCCCAGCTTATATTTTGTGTGGGGCCGGTTTTTACTAGTATACACACACACATTTAATTAGCTTGTTAGCTTATTAAGTCACAAGAGGACAAATAAATAAAGTAATAAGGGAATAGTAAAAAGGGGCTTTATAACCTCTCACCTCTATTTCACCTTATCAGTCACAATTTCCCCTTCTCTGTAACAACTTCTTCCTCTGAAACCCCCATTGCGATTCCAACAGAGAGCAAAACAACACCGTCTTCCTTCTCCCTTAACTTGCTCAATTCTCCACCAAATCACACAAAATTTGTACCGTTGAATTCCTCTGGTTAAGGGCAACATTTTTCACCCTTCAAAAACTTAAAACCCTCACCTTCATCTCCATGACCATGAGCTCCTTTGCAGCTTGAAGAGGTGTTTTTGAGTCTCCTTCATCTCCTTAATACTCTAAGGTAAATATAAACTCAAGGCATCCATCTTTCAAGCTTGTTCTAGCAAATAAAAAAAATTGCCCACGTTGATATTCTCTCCATTTTCCAGACGGTTTTAGTCTTCAACAGAGGGGTGAGGTTTTTGCTAGTCTTGCTGTTCAAAGTTTGCCTCAAGAGAGTAAGGTAAGTCCTTAGTGATAAGGCCCTTAAACTAACTCTTGAAATATTAATTTGGTGAGAAACGTGAGAACTAAACTAGCTTGTTATGTATGGCATGGGAATAAGATTGTAGATAACAATCGATACCCTTTGTTGGTGTGGAAACAAGAAGAGAATGAGAGAATAGGAGAAGGAGGAGGAAGGGAAGAGAAAACAGAAAACTAACAAGGTATTGAATTTACCTTGAGTTGGTTTTGTCTCTGTAAACACATTTTTGAATGTAAATAATGACCTTGAATTGGTGTAGTCATGAAACTACAATAATGTTTGTTGAATGAGGAAGTTTTAATGGGTTTGGTTGTGCAAAACAAACTTAGAAACTGAGTTAGTATTGTGTGATAACATAGGGGAATTTAATGAGCTGCTGTGATGGTTTTTATGCTTATATAAACAGGGAAGTAAAACTGATGCTTGTGAGCTGTTGTAGTGTGGTGAGAATGCTTAGAATGTAGGTAAGCTATGTCAAAACTTGTCTAGGAAACTATGGGCTTGAGTGTGTTAATACGAGGAGTTGGAATGGTAAGAAAGGAAGGATTGGGAAACTGCAACAGAAAACAAGAGACTAGAGTCTGTAACAGATGAGAAAATTACAGTGAACGGGTTTTGTAACAGATGAAGGTATAAATGGTTTAGGTTAGTTTTGAATGCCCAAACAATGTCAAAACATGCTAGAATATATGTAGGAAGAGTGGGGAAGAAGTTGGTATAAGTTTAGAGTTGAAATATAATCAAAAACAAGAAGAATTCTCACTTCTGCAAGTGGTCCTGGTCTGTAAACAAGTACAGAAACCCGGACCAGGGCTAAAACACGGCAGAATGTTGTAACACAGTTGTGGTCCGGGTTTACAAACCAGGACACAAACCCGGACCACCCCTAAAATGCACCCAAGAGGTTTCTGAATTGAGGGTCCGGGTTTGTAAACTAGCATGTATACCCGGACCACATCAAAAACACACCCGAGTGTCATAACAGGGGTTGGTCCGGGTGCGTAAACCAGGACCACATGTAAAACTGTCCAGAAACTTTAAACCGTGTCTGGTCCGGGTTTATAAACCAGGACACAAACCCGGACCAGTGTAAAAATGTACTAGAATGTGTTTTAAGGTGTCCTAATGATGGGGAAGTGAGTGGTAATGGTTTTAGATGATGTTTAGGCCTTGTTTGGTGTCTAGTAAAGGTCCTAAGAAGTGTAAACAAGTGCTAGGAGTGAGTGAGAAAGTTGTAAGTTTAAGAACACATGAGTAAAAACTAAGTTAAACGGGATAACGGGGTAAGTACGGGAGTAGCATTTAATTATGTATCGTATGAGCCTAGTATTAATAATAATGTTTGAAACATTACCAGAGGATCGTGTGTGAACCGAGCATGGTGAGATGACACGGTAAAAGTAAAACCCCCGGTGAAAGGTATGATTTTCTCATACTCTGCGTGCTAACCGAGTTACGTTGATTTGTGTGTTTGTGTGCCGGCTTAATCAAGGCTAAGGCATGAAAATAATCCCTTGTTTGATTATGTATGTCCTGTTGTATGTTGAATGAGCTAACATACTTGTATGCCGGTGTGGTCTAACATAGAGTAAAGACCGACTCATAGTGAGTAACGTTTGGCAAGAGACCCATATATCGGGTCGATGCTTATGATAAAGAAAACGTGCAAACACACAAACTAACCGTTAAAGTATAACGATAATGCAAACATATGAACTCCCTAGAATGTGCGGAGATGTACGGGTTGAGTAATTACCCGATAACGGTTAGTAAACCATAATTACACCATCCACGAAACAAATGAGAGTGGAAAGATAAGTGAACCTACTTTAAGAGGATTAAAGATAGTTCGAAGATGTGAACTAGTAACGAAGGTAAAAGAGACCTAAAGGATTAGTAGCTCCCTTGAGACATGGTCGACCTCCTATATGAGGATTTTACCCGGTATAAGAAAATAACCGAAAGTATGAGTATGTGAAACGTATGGGTAACTCTTAAAACCTAAGAGTAACCGAACTTGTGTATTATTCCCAAAGTCATTAGAAACATCGAGAGTGATGCTTCTAGACTAAAACACATAATAATATTATAAGTCCGAGAGAGGAGTGTATGGGAATGAGAGTAGTCCGAGAGTAGTTGGACCTATGCAAAAGAGCTAGGAACTAAGAGAGAGTTTTGTGAGCTAGTTGAACCTTCCCACCATGCTAGACCAGAGTAGGGTCGAAACCGGGGAAGTAAGACTATGCTCGAGAGCCATGAGTTTTGGCCTGAGAATGTATTAAGAGTAACAAGCGTGACGTAGGAGACCTGTAGTGTCTCGAGAATCTACAATAGCTTGAGTATAAATAACCCAAGAGTGTGGGTGAGATAACGAGTATGAATAACCCAAGAGTGTGGGTGAGATAATGTGTATAAGTAACCCGAGAGAATGTGTGAGTATAAAATGAGTAGCCCAAGAGAATGGGTGTGTATATGAATAAGTAACCCGAGAGAGCGGGTGAGATATTGAATGAGTAAACAAGGCATAGTGAGGTATAACCCTCAAGGCCTAAGAGTAAACTGATACAACTAACAACCTTGTTATGTTAGTTAGGAATTGTGTTCCGTGATTGGATGTAAATTCCTTGAGTAATACGCATATATATTGTATTACTACAATGCATGTTGTTTGACTAAAATGAACTCCATGTATATCCGACAAAAGTAGTCGGCGTACCCCGGTTAGCGCTCGGGGTATGCGAATTTCATATGCAGCGTTAAGCTGAGCCCCTAGGGGCAACGTTTTTATTTTTCAGGTACACCGAAGATGGTACCGTTTGAGAGTAGGACGGGGTCGGTGGTTTGCATGGGTAGCTAGATTTAATTACGTGTGTATTGAAAGAGGTGTAAGACTGTATATGTTGTCGTTATCCATATATTGTAGACTCGGTATAGTAAAGAAATGATTTGGGTATTGTATTTGTATTTAGTACTCGGTTGTTCCAGTTCATCAGACCGTTACAATATGTAAGAAAGGCCTGGTTAGCCATATAGGTGGCTAACGGCGTTGTTTCACCCCTCGTTGTAATTAGAGTTCCGCTGCGTGAGTAAGAGCATTTAGTGATAGTTTAAGAGGTAATGAGGAGCTTAACAGTTGGGGTGTTACAAAAATGGTATCAGAGCGAAGTATCGCTTGGATGACTGGAAATACCGAGCTTAGGAAATACCGAGTTAGGAATCAGAGACTTAGGGCTAAGGGTTGAGTGGTAGCGTGAGAGATGCGCTAGTTAGGAACTTCCAGTAAGATCTGGATACCTACAATACCAAACCCGCCCTCCACAACCCCCGTATTAAAAGCTCGGGGAAGAACGCCAGAGAGACGGGGAAACCCGATCTGGCAGTTGTTAAATATATCTACATGAACCAGAGCCTGCCACACGGTAGATCCAGAGAACCGGAAATCCCGGAGACGGATCCCGTTGGAACGACAATAACCGCAATCAATGACGGAAGGTCGAGACATCCTAATCCAAGGAGACCAGAATTTGCGACAGCATGGGGTGACGTGCGTAGCAGTCGCGAGAACCTGGCTGGCCAAGCAGCGGTAGGAAGAAAGCACCAACGGTGCAACAAGGCGGACTCATGAGAAATAATGATAACCGGGACACATGTCCACGGACCGCCATAGTTAAATAATACCACCAATGGTATAGTAACCGACTAAGAATCTAGTCAGGAGTAGATACACCCACCCTACCACACCCGAAGAGGTTGCAATACTTAACTGGTATAGCTTAGACAGCAATGAGCATAACTACGGGATATACCCGAATAGGACTACAGAAGTAGTGCCTAAATAACTTAAACCTCGGTAACCACAACGAAGACGTGGGAACGAGCAATGGAGTAGAGCATAGAACTAAATAATTAAGGAACTCCGATAGTGGAGAAGCACCTAAATGACTAACAGTCATGTCAAGATGTATGAGAAGCAGCACTAAGGAGTAGTTATCCAACTAAAGGATTAAGGAAGAGCCGGCAAAGCTACCAAATACAGTGTGAACGATACTGTGACCGGTATGAGTTAACTTAAAAACCGCCTGCACCGCGCACTTGCCACGGCAAGTGCAGTAATAGCGGGACTAATAAGAAGAGCTTTGACAAGCGACCAGTACTTAGTAAGTACCAAATGGCGAGAGAAGCCAATATGGCAAGACAACCTTAAGAATTATGAAACAAAACCTTGAAAAGGCCTAATGGCCTGATCACTGTATGAAGAACATACCAGTCAGCGAGAAGCTGGACTCGGTAAGGTGCAGTCGGCATTGGTATGCCATGAAGAATTTACCTTCAAAACTCAAATTTTTCTTTCAAACCATTAAATTTTCCAAAAAAAACCCCCAAATTTTAAAACCAAACCAAAGGAACCACGGTAAGTTATCATAGAACGATATAAGAGGAGTTGGCAACAGAATACTTCACTTAGGCGTGTGACCGACACTACGGTGTACTAAACGAGACATGGGACGACCGCACTCCGAAGGAGCTTGCGGGCCTTACAGACCAGTTATAAGTTGGTTGGGTAAGTGGTAACGTATCAATAAGATACTCCATGTATGTACACAAGTAGAGTACGGAACACGGGAAGTAGTCGACTCCATGCTACGGACCATAAGATAAGTTCAAACCAAAACAGTTGGACAACTCGAATGACTGAAGAACCCAGAGAAGCTTACAAAGCTAAAGGAGTCTAGAACCCAGTAAGGTGACAAACCTAAGAATATAGCGTTAATAAGCGTGAGAAGCACAGAGTAATGAGCATAGACATTGGATATTTCTTAGAAAACGAGGAGGAAATACATAATAACTGGAATGTATACCAGTGTAAGTAATATGGTGAAAGCCTAAAATGAACATATTAATGTTCGATAACGGGATAGAGTTCCCATAGTATACTTCACTGAAGAGAATGACGACCTGACCAAGAAGGTAAAGAAAAAGTACCAATAATCTACCCAAAAACGGGAGACACTATAACCCTAAACGGGATAGTTCGAACTATATATAACAGCAATGTGGGTAAGGAACTGAACATACCCATGAGTTCAAGCCAGATGTGATGGCATGACTCAGTAACACCCAGGAGCAATCCGTGAAGGGTACCAGAATTAACAACAGTTGAATGAGATATCGTGCTAAGAACACAAGTGTTAAAACGAACACTCGGGTAGAACCCGAAGGGATCCCACGTAACACGGGGTACCCTAGATTGCGAGAAGGCATAAATTAATGTCAAGATACTTTAGGGGCATAGACTTATATTAAAATATAAAAGGGCCTTCCATGTACGGAAGTGTGATGAGACAACCATATCAAAGAGCCCATAAATACCTCCAAACCATTTAATGGCATACGGAGAAGAAGAAACCTATATAAACAGCCCGCATGGAGCATGGCTCGAGGCAAGGTGGCTTGTATGCTAGAAAACTAACTACAACTCGTAGATCTAAACGTTACAAACCTATGCATAAAGGCATAAGAGAAACAGTGGAGAATGAACCACTACCTTAGAGTGCGGATACCACTTGTGATTATGGGGCCTATGGAGCGGTAATTGCGTGAATCCTTCAGAGAAAGGCTACCAACTAAGGATGTAATGCGAAACCGCTAGAGCGGTGTAGTGAAACTTGAGCATGTGTTTATCGCCAAGGAGTAAGTCGAAAAGAGATAGTGCATAGAAAGGCGTTGATAGCAGTGGAAGGAAACCGAGAGGGTAATCGGATTTATAGTAAACACTGTATGCGTGCAGTATGAATTGCAGAGTAAGCGATGCGCAGTAAGCGTAGAGAGTTTAGAGTAATATATTCTATTGAGCTAAGGGAATGGCAAGCCATAGTATAAATGGCAGGAGTATATGAGCGGAAGCTAAAGTAGTAGCTGATGCCATATAAGCGAATATTGTTAATGAATAAGAACATGGTACGCAGTGAGCGACCATTGCAAGAGTGTAATCAGGTAGTGATATGAAGCTGATGAGAAAAGAGAGTAAAGGAGACATATTCATTCCTATTTCATGAGGGATTTACTGTCAAGGGTTTACGCCTCTGCACTCTGTATGACTGAGTGTTTTGGTATTTCACTTGTGCAGTAATGATCGAGTGGGAGAGTCAAGAATTAAGAAATGTCAACGAAGCCTGTCGAGCGAGAATATAGAGCAATAACCGTGCGGCCATTGGCCAAAGATGCACAAAGAACGTGGGCTCATAACCCACAGGTCCCAGGACCGAAGAATGGTAAATGCAAAGTATATGATTGAAGAATTCTTGTACAGAAACAAGTAAACAAACGGAATTCAGAAGAAACTATTAAACGAGGAAGCACTACATGTTAAGTAGCAGCTTGACCTCAACCGACAATAAGTCGGGAAAAGTATGTGAATAATCACGAAGGTATACAAAGTTATACAAGATAGATTTCCAGAGAGCTGGAGAGAAAATCTATAACTTATCGAATTCGCATACGGTAAGAGATACCTAGCGACGATTGACAAACCTTTATTCCCAACACACAAAGGGATAGAAACAGAGTGAATAATACATTGAGAATACCAAAGGGCGAATTAAGCTCTAGTTACCAATCACACATCAAGAGCTAGTGGACTGTAATTCAAGGTTAAGTATACCTGACAAATGCGAGTAAGTAGCTAATCCTAAACTCCTTGAAGCCTTAGAGGCTAGAACTGAACTCGATTATGAGTCAATTAACCGTATTGAAGTTAAACACTTCATGATACCGAATTAGTGAACCAATGTACAGAGGTAACATATGGTCGATTACGCGGGCGTAACCCCTTTTAAGGGGGGTAGGGTGAGAAACCGCTTAGAGTATGTTTTACGTATAGGTGCGTAAACTATTATGTGCATAGCACAAAAGAAATCGTTTTGATGGTTGGAACTCATGTTACATAAACATATGTACCCATTCATTGTGTAATTATGATTAATGTGCATGAGAGATGCAAGTAACGAGTATATAATATTTATGAAAAGAGGAGTAGAGAAACTCCTGGGGAATGAGAATCTCAATACCATATGTCTATTGAGATTAGATATGAGATATGATGAGTATGAATCGGTATGAAACCGATTTGTAACCTAGTAGAGAGTGAGTTCCCTAGGTGATTTTATTTGAGAATGATTGATGGAGTGAGTACCATCCTTTGGAGTTGTATGTTGTATGTTTTAAATTAAGTAATAACTTGACTAATGAGGCCATAAGTATGGAATGCCTAGGCAAAGTAAGTGTAGAAAATTGGGAATGATGGATGACCTAAGTTCTAAGAATTAGAGATAAATTTAAAATGGAATGTTTTATGAATATGACTAGGAAGAGTAAAAGATAGAAAACGAAAATGTTTGACTATCTGATTGTTTGAAACTGACGTGGGAGGTGGAACTTAATCTGCTAGCGATCAAGGGAAACCGAACACAAATTGGGGTGGAAGGATAGTTCAACACTGATGCTGATCACATCAGGGTTGGATGATTCTTGAAGCTCCCTATAAGTGGTCACAAGTAATCACGCTAAGAATAGTGGCAGCTACCATAAATTGGACTTGGAATTGTGTGACATTTTCTAAAAGAATTTTCAAATGGATTTTTCCAAAAAGGATTTACTTCAAGTATGAAGGTGGAAATGAAAATTGGTTTCGAAACCGCTATCACCCGCCGATGGCTATGGCCTTAAGTCTTGATGACCGGTAGAACGGTGGGCGTGTATTAGTTTTGAAACCATTGCATTGTACGTGCGGCGGTCCTAAGTGACCGGTTGGGGCGGTGACAGTGTGTGATTTTTCCAAAGGCAGCGGGACGGGGAGAGTACCCTGAGACGATCCTGTATTGAGTGAGTCAACCAGAGTGCCTGAGGATATGTATATGTGTAACATTTTGATCAGAACCGAAGGGACTGTGGGCAAGAGAGAGTAAGTGCCCATTTGTCATGAAACGGCCGTGGACCAGAGAGTGTAAGTGTCCAACGTGACCGGTACCTGACGGATCAGTAGTATATTACTTAATATGGATTCGAGGACTGTAGTGCCTTCTTGTCTTCGGACCGATTCCATGGAGAGAGCACAAAGAGTATTTTTGATTGCTATACATGCTGTGATATGTGTGTGGTATGTGTAGTGTGAAATGAGACTGACTTGTGGAGTCTGTGAGGTTATACATGTATTATAACCTTGGCATAGCGTGCCCATGAGAGTAACGACATAGGATTCACCAACTTTGAGGACAAAGTTCTTAAGGGGGGTAGATTTTAATACCCCCGACCTAAAAGTGGTGACTAAATTATTCTAATACTATTATTAAAGGCCTAATAGTGCCTAAAGAGTATTGGTAAAGAGAATAAAACCACAAGAAAAGAGAAAATGCATAAAGCGCGAAAAATGTTAAAACACGCATTAAATGAATAAAGGAGATACATGATCTTGTAGGGTCCGAGATGGATTCCTAAGGCTTAGTTAGGCCTAATTAGTATACAGGAGTGATTCCCGAAGAAAACGGATCCAAATAATGGATTAAAAATACTAACGGAGTTTAAAAGCACGTTTTTCGAGAAAACCTGAAAACGTGACTTTAAGTGGTCAAACAGACCCATAAAAATTATAAGTGATTAAATAACTATAAATAAGTATTAATGGAAGCTCAATAACCATTAAAAATAAAGAAACGAGAAAAATCCGAAAAACGGGCCCGGTTAGTGAATATTGCCAAACCGGCTAAAATAACAAGTATTTTCTGTAAAAAAACCGAAAAATGCTCCCAGCTTATATTTTGTGTGGGGCCGGTTTTTACTAGTATACACACACACACATTTAATTAGCTTGTTAGCTTATTAAGTCACAAGAGGACAAATAAATAAAGTAATAAGGGAATAGTAAAAAGGGGCTTTATAACCTCTCACCTCTATTTCACCGTATCAGTCACAATTTCCCCCTCTCTGTAACATCTTCTTCCTCTGAAACCCCCATTGCGATTCCAATAGAGAGCAAAACAACACCGTCTTCCTTCTCCCTTAACTTGCTCAATTCTCCAACAAATCACACAAAATTTGTACCGTTGAATTCCTCTCGTTAAGGGCAACATTTTTCACCCTTCAAAAACTTAAAACCCTCACCTTCATCTCCATGACAGTGAGCTCCTTTGCAGCTTGAAGAGGTGTTTTTGAGTCTCCTTCATCTCCTTAATACTCTAAGGTAAATATAAACTCAAGGTATCCATCTTTCAAGCTTGATCTAGCAAAATAAAAAAAAATTGCCCACGTTGATATTCTCTCCATTTTCCAGACGGTTTTAGTCTTCAACAGAGGGGTGAGGTTTTTGCTAGTCTTGCTGTTCAAAGTTTGCCTCAAGTGAGTAAGGTAAGTCCTTAGTGATAAAGCCCTAAAACTAACTCTTGAAATATTAATTTGGTGAGAAACGTGAGAACTAAACTAGCTTGTTATGTATGGCATGGGAATAAGATTGTAGATAACAATCGATACCCTTTGTTGGTGTGGAAACAAGAAGGGAATGAGAGAACACGAGAAGGAGGAAGAAGGGAAGAGAAAACAGAAAACTAACAAGGTATTGAATTTACCTTGAGTTGGTTTTGTCTCAGTAAACACATTTTTGAATGTAAATAATGACCTTGAATTGGTGTAGTCATGAAACTACAATAATGTTTGTTGAATGAGGAAGTTTTAATGGGTTTGGGTGTGCAAAACAAACTTAGAAACTGAGTTAGTATTGTGTGATAACAGAAGGGAATTTAATGAGCTGCTGTGATGGTTTTTATGCTTATATAAACAGGGAAGTAAAACTGATGCTTGTGAGCTGTTGTAGTGTGGTGAGAATGCTTAGAATGTAGGTAAGCTATGTCAAAACTTGTCTAGGAAACCATGGGCTTGAGTGTGTTAATACGTGGAGTTGGAATGGTAAGAAAGGAAGGATTGGGAAACTGCAACAGAAAACAAGAGACTAGAGTCTGTAACAGATGAGAAAATTACACTGAATGGGTTTTGTAATAGATGAAGGTATAAGTGGTTTAGGTTAGTTTTGAATGCCCAAACAATGTAAAAACATGCTAGAATATATGTAGGAAGAGTGGGGAAGAAGTTGGTATAAGTTTAGAGTTGAAATATAATCAAAAACTAGAAGAAATCTCACTTCTGCAAGTGGTTCGGGTCTGTAAACAAGTACAGAAACCTGGACCAGGGCTAAAACACGGCAGAATGTTGTAACAGAGGAGTGGTCCGGGATTACAAACCAGGACACAAACCCGGACCACCCCTAAAATGCACCCGAGAGGTTTCTGAATTGAGGGTCCGGGTTTGTAAACTAGCATGTATACCCGGACCACATCAAAAACACACCCGAGAGTCATAACAAGGGTTGGTCCGGGTTTGTAAACCAGGACACAAACCAGAACCACATGTAAAACTGTCCAGAAACTTTAAACCGTGTCTAGGCCGGGTTTGTAAACCAGGACACAAACCCGGACCAGTGTAAAAATGTACCAGAATGTGTTTTAAGGTGTCCTAGTGATGGAGAAGTGAGTGGTAATGGTTTTAGATGATGTTTAGGCCTTGTTTGGTGACTAGTAAAGGTCCTAAGAAGTGTAAACAAGTGCTAGGAGTGAGTGAGAAAGTTGTAAGTTTAAGAACACATGAGTAAAAACTAAGTTAAACAGGATAACGGGGTAAGTACGGGAGTAGCATTTAATTATGTACTGTATGAGCCTAGTATTAATAATAATGTTTGAAACATTACCAGAGGATCGTGTGTGAACCGAGCATGGTGAGATGACATGGTAAAAGTAAAACCCCCGGTGAAAGGTATGATTTTCTCATACTCCGCGTGCTAACCGAGTTACATTGATTTGTGTGTTTGTGTGCCGGCTTAATCAAGACTAAGGCATGAAAATAATCCCTTGTTTGATTATGTATGTCCTGTTGTATGTTGAATGAGCTAACATACTATGTATGCCAGTGTGGTCTAACATAGAGTAAAGACCGACTCATAGTGAGTAATGTTTGGCTAGAGACCCATAGATCGGGTCGATGCTTATGATAAAGAAAACGTGCAAACACACAAACTAACCATTAAAGTATAATGATTACGCAAACATATGAAATCCCTAGAATGTGCGGAGATGTACGGGTTGAGTAATTACCCGATTAGTAAACCATAATGACACCATCCACGAAACAAATGAGAGTGGAAAGATAAGTGAACCTACTTCAAGAGGATTAAAGATAGTTCGAAGATGTGAACTAGTAACGAAGGTAAAAGAGACCTAAGGGATTAGTAGCTCCCTTGAGACATGGTTGACCTCCTATATGAGGATTTTAAGTGAAACGTATGGGTAACTCTTAAAACCTAAGAGTAACCGAACTTGTGTATTATTCCCAAAGTCATTAGAAACATCGAGAGTGATGCTTCTAGACTAAAACACATAATAATATTATAACTCCGAGGGAGGAGTGTATGGGAATGAGAGTAGTCCGAGAGTAGTCGGACCTATGCAAAAGAGTTAGGAACTAAGAGAGAGTTCCGTGTGCTTGTTGAAACTTCCCACCATGCTAGACCAGAGTAGGGTCGAAACCGGGGAAGTAAGACTATGCTCGAGAGCCATGAGTTTTGGCCTGAGAATGTATTAAGAGTAACAAGCGTGATATAGGAGACCTGTAGTGTCTCGAGAATCTACAATAGCTTGAGTATAAATAACCCAAGAGTGTAGGTGAGATAACGAGTATGAATAACCCAAGAGTGTGGGTGAGATAATGTGTATAAGTAACCCGAGAGAATGGGTGAGTATAAAATGAGTAGCCCAAGAGAATGGGTGTGTATATGAATAAGTAACCCGAGAGAGCGGGTGAGATATTGAATGAGTAAACAAGGCATAGTGAGGTATAACCCTCAAGGCCTAAGAGTAAACTGATACAACTAACAACCTTGTTATGTTAGTTAGGAATTATGTTCCGTGATTGGATGTAAATTCCTTGAGTAATACGCATATATATTGTATTGCTACGATGCATGTTGTTTGACTAAAATGAACTCCATGTATATCCGACAAAAGTAGTCGGCGTACCCCGGTTAGCGCTCGGGGTATGCGAATTTCATATGCAGCGTTAAGCTGTGCCCCTAGGGGCAACGTTTTTTTTTCAGGTACACCGAAGATGGTACCGTTCGAGAGTAGGACGGGGTCGGTGGTTTGCATGGGTAGCTAGATTTAATTACGTGTGTATTGAAAGAGGTGTAAGACCGTATATGTTGTCGGCATCCATATATTGTAGACTCGGTATAGTAAAGAAATGATTTGGGTATTGTATTTGTATTGAGTACTCGGTTGTTCCAGTTCATCAGACCGTTACAGTATGTAAGAAGGCCTGGTTAGCCATATGGGTGGCTAACGGCGTTGTTTCACCCCTCGTTGTAATTAGAGTTCCGCTGCGTGTGTAAGAGCATTTAGTGACAGTTTAAGAGGTAATGACGAGCTTAACGGTTGGGGTGTTACAGTAATAAATCATTTCACGAGTACAATTTAAGTGTGTATTACCCAATTGCGAAGTGTGTATTAATAGCGTTATGTGATAACAGCTAGTGGGGGCTCTAGATCTGAGCGCCACTATTACTGCAAGTGGTGTGACGGAGACCACCCCGATAAAGACTGCAGGGAGAATGAAGTGTAGTGCCACTACTGTAAAAAGAAGTGGCACCAAGAATTCGAGTGCTACCAGAACACCAGCAGCAAAAATCAGAAGCCTAAGTGGCAAGGAAAGGGAAAGGCCGCTGTGACCACTAAAGGCCCTAAGGCAACTAGTCAGGCTTCCTCAGATCAGGGGAACCATAACTTCCAGAAAGGGAAGGGGACGGGAGCTTGCAAGGCCACCCTCAATCTGGTAGATCGGTCAGAGGGAGCTGGACCCTCTTCTGGACCAGGTAATGCTTAAAACTGTTGAGTGGAATAATTTATTGCTTACCGCATTTCATACATGAGTGTTAGTAAGTCTAAATGTACAACTACATGAACAATAAATTTAAGTATAATGTACAATACACCTAAGTTGGACAATTCTAAACCTTAGGAACTTTCAAAATCAGTTATCCAATCCCTCCCACACCAACTCCCGAAGAGATCACCATCAGCATCACCCAATTCCCGATGGAGCAATGTCAGGTTATCTAACCAGGTATGATATTATTAAATGGATACCTGACACCCGAAGCGTAAATCCACATCATCCGACGATGCAACGAACTTGGAGCAGCACCTGGAGGTTTCTACACACCGGAATACCCGAGTGGATCGAAAATGAAATTGAAGATGATGTGCATGGGTAAGGACTGGAATCCTTACACCAAGACATATCAAGACATACGGGCGGTAGATGGAGCAACAATACCGAGGATACATGAGGAGTAACTTGCGGTCATGAACCACGTCATGGGAATTTCTCAGCAAGTTGAATCGGATCCAATTCTGAGTGTTGAAGCAGATTTATGTATTGTTAACTTCTACCAGAAAGGTGGACGATTGGGTTTACACCAAGATAACGACGAAACACCCGAGTCTCTAAGTAACGGAGTACCCGTGGTGTCTTGGTCCATTGGTGATACCACAGTATTTATGTATGGTGAGCAGAAGCGTGCTGATCTAGCAAGGAAGTTAGTGTTAAAGTCAGGTGATGTATTAATCATGGGTGGGCAGACGAAGATGCTGTATCACGGATCAAGAAAATCAAACTGAATACGGCACCTCCGAAAATAATCAATGCCACACACCTGAAACCAGGACGTTTGAATTTAACCTTTAGGCAATACTGAAGCCATGTGTAACCATGTAATGTGTGAAGTTAGTTGTGCATTAAGTATGTTATGTATTTAGTGATGTCGGAACAATGTAAACCAACTTACGGTAAAAAGAGTGGTGTTAATGAATAAAACAGTGTTAAATTTTGTGTATACCAACCACGTTATTACCGTTGCACTTATAAAGTGTATGAAATAAATTAGGCTGTGCACTCAGAACGGAAGGTACACTGAGTATGTGTACTGAGGCAGAAGCTGGCAAGAGCGGAACTATCCTCACCGGTACCATCCCAGTTAATGGCGTGGACGCATCGATCTTGTTCGACTCTGGAGCCTCACACACATTTATCTTGCTTTCATTCATGAGGAGGCTTTGGTTAGACGGTGAAGAGATGCCTGACTTTCTAGTCACTCTCCCGTCGAAAGAGCGGATTAAGTGTACCTGCTACTACCGAGATGCCACCGTCCAAATTAAAGATGAAGAGTTCCCGATCGACATGATAGAGTTCGAGGGGCTCGGACTTGATGTAATAGTTGGTTTGAACTGGTTGGAGCGGTACAAAGGCCGAATCCTTTGTGTCGAGCACCATCTGCTTCTTCGGAGTCCGACTGGGGTTACCATCTTATACCGTCAGAGGCCCAGGGAGCCTTCGACTTAGATCATCTCCGCCATGGCTATGTATCATGAGTTACGATGAAAGAATGATGTATACCTCTGCTATGTCCAGGACATAGAGAAAGATCAAGAGTTTAGCCTAGATGTGCCGGTAGTGTCGGAGTTTCCTGATGTCTTTCCTAAGGAACTGCCGGGCATGCCGCCAGCACGGGCTGTAGAGTTCGAGATTGAATTGGTTCCGGGCACCGGACCAATAGCGAAAGCGCCCTACTGTATGGCTCCAGCTGATATGACGGAGCTCAAAGTGCAGCTGCGAAACCTACTTGACAAGGGATTCATACGCCCGAGCGTTTCACCATGGGGAGCACCGGTCCTCTTCGTGATGAAGAAGGACAGTAGCCTCCGCCTCTGCATCGATTACAGAGAGCTTAATGTTGTTACGGTGAAGAATTGTTATCCTTTACCACGTATGAGTGATCTATTCGACCAATTGAAAGGAGCATCAGCATTCTCCAAGATCGACTTCCGATCGGGTTACCACCAAATTGCTATTCGAGAGGGAGACATTGAGAATACCGTGTTCCGAACCAGATACGGTCACTACGAGTTCACGGTTATACCAACATCTGGAGCTTTCTTGGTCTAGCAGGATATTATAGGAGGTTTGTGAAGAACGTTTCCAGTGTCTCGAAGCCGATGAATTCCTTAATGAAGAAGGATGCTCCATTCGAGTGGACAGACGACTGCGAGAGTTCCTTCCAGAGCCTCAACGACGCTTTGACTTCTACACCAGTGCTGACTATACTAGACGGTACAATGGTTTTGAGGTCTACTGCGACGCATCAGGTAGAGGTATGGGTTGTGTGTTGATGCAACACATGAAGGTTGTTGCTTACGCCTCCCGACAGCTGAAGAAGCATGAAGAGAACTACCCTAGCCACGATCTAGAATTGGGTGTCATTGTCTTCGCCTTGAAGATATGGTGACATCATTTGTATGGGGTAAGCGTGACAATCTATTCAGATCACAAGAGTTTGAAGTACCTGTTCACTCAGAAAGAGTTGAACATGAGACAACGAAGGTGGGTCGAGTTTCTAAATGACTACGATATCAACCTTCAATACAAGGAAGGTAAAGCGAACATTGTAGTTGACGCATTGAGTCGCCGAGCACACTCTCTCCATTCGCTAGTCTCTCACTCTAGCTTGGTTGAAGAGGTGCGGAGTGCTCAGATGTCGGATCAGTACATGCAAGAAATCATGCAGAAGCTGATTGACGGCACAATCGAGAGTCAAAAGTACGATTTTCGACTTCACGATAATGATCTGATTAGGCTGAATGGCCGACTGTGTATTCCGAGAAGTAGTGCCGAGCTGAAGAAGCGCATACTGAGTGAATCCCATTGTACTACTACTTCGATTCACCCTGAAGCTTTAAAGATGTATAAGAGTATGAAAAGATATTTTTGGTGGGCTGGAATGAAAAAGGATGTAAATGATTATGTGGTAAGGTGTCTCACTTGTCAGAAAGTCAAGTTTGAGCACCGACGGCCTGGCGGTATGGTGCAGCCAATGCCAGTGCCAGAGTGGAAGTTCCATGATATTTCCATGGACTTTGTAGTAGGGCTTCCACCTATAAGGGGAGGTCTCAATATGATATGGGTCATTGTTGACCGACTAACCAAAGTAGCCCGATTCATTCCGATGAAGGACACTTGGACAGTGGCAAAACTAACAAAGCACTTTGACCGAGAGATTATACGACATCATGGGGTACCGAAGACTATCGTGTCTGATAGGGATACTAAGTTCCTCTCAAGGTACTGGAGATCTACACGGGAAGCGCTTGGTACTGAGCTGAAGCTGAGTACAACGTTCCACCCTCAGACAGATGGTTAGAGTGAGCGCACCATTCAGATGCTTGAAGATATGTTACGTGCATGTGCACTTGACTTTCAGACCAGCTGGATTGATAAGCTACACTTGATCGAGTTTAGCTACAACAACAATTACCATGCTTCAATCAAGATGTCTCCTTTCCAGGCATTGTATGGTAGACCATGCTGCACGCCATTATGCTGGGATGAGTCGAGTAAGGTGGTCGTTATAGGGCCCGAATATCTAAAGCAAGTACAAGCAGAAGTACGCCAGATCCGAGCTGATATGAAAGTAGCTCAAGATAGGCAGAATTCATATGCTGATGTGCGACGACGTGACCTGGTGTTCGCCGTGGGCGACCAAGTATTTCTAAGAGTTTCCCCCATGAAGGGAGTGTTTCATTTTGGCCAGAAAGGCAGTTGAGCCCAAAATATGTAGGGTCTTATGCTGTGACGGAGCGGATAGGCCCGGTAGCTTACAAGCTTGATCTGTCTGCTGAGATGGGCAAGGTACATGATGTATTTCATGTATCACAGTTGAAGAAATATATGTCTCATCCGTCTCATGTACTTTAACCCGAAAGGCTAACATTTGAGCTGACCATGCAATCAGGGGAGACTGCGTTTGGATTCTGGACAATAAGACTCGTGAAACCCGCCATAAGTCTATTTGACTGGTGAAAGTTCTCTAGTCTAACCACGAATTCGAGGAGGCCACTTGGGTGATGGAGGATAGTATGAGGGCGAAGTACCCGTCGTTGTTTACTCTCTAGTTTTCATATGTATGGGGTACGGGGCGTACCCCTATTTAAGGGGGGTATAGCGGTTTCATTATATATAGGGCATGTATTGAAATACATTGTCCATGTTGTTATGTTATAGACCTTTGAGTCTGAATGATGTTATGTTACCCGGACCTTTAGTCTGAGGGTTGTTATGTAAATAATGTTTGTTATGGAAGTTTTATCTTAAGTTTTAACTTGCAAAGAAATCCCCGTGTTATAATTAAATGATGGATGGGAAACTGTGAACTTTGAGGACAAAGTTCTTTTAAGGGGGGTAGATTGAAATGCCCCAAAACCTAAGTATGTTATTTAAAGGTTAAACTATGGTATATTAAGGCTAAAAAGTGCCTTAGAGATGTTAGTAAGCAATTTTAATCATTGTAAAACGATAAAGTACTATTAAGATAATTTGAGCAAAAACATGCTCTAAGATTGGGATAACCTGGGTTAGGACCCAAAGAGCCTACCAAGACATTAATAACATGCTAATGGACATGTTAAACAAATTACCAAAGAAAACCAAGCTCAAAAACAAGTTAAAACTTAAATTGTGCTTTAAGGACTCTTAAAGCACATTTTTGAAAAGTTGTCTTAGAAGGAGGTTTTGAGTGGCTAAATGCCCATGATTAAACCTTAATCAACTTGTGTACTACTTAGTATCACATTAGGAAGCCTAAATCAATGGGAAACAAAAAATTTCACAAATTTGTGCACTAATTATGAATAGTGCCCAAATAGTACCTAATTTAGACTTAAGCCAACTTAGCTTAATTAATTGGTCAACAAAGACCATAAATATCATAACTAAGCAAGGGGGCCAGTTTTTAAAGGTGGTGAGTCACCAATGTGTGCCAGCAAAGTTAAGGAAGGAAGAAAAAATAAAGTAAAAAGACTATTTACTTTATAACATAAATATCTTACAAGTTAAACCTCTCACCTCACTTTCCTTCATTCCCTCTTATTCCCACCATCTTCTTCCTTCATCCTCCCCAACAAACCGGCATTTCTACAGAACACCTCTCTTCTCCATCTTATTTTCTTGTCAATTGCAACTCAATGCTCCAAATCAAATTCTAAGAGTACCTTTGTGTTAGTTAGACCAAGCTCTTCATTTCCATCTTATCAAATCTCCAAGAACTCAAGTTTCATTCCATGGAAAATCTCCATTGAAGGAGGAAAAGCTCAACTTCTTATACGTTGATAATCTTATTTGCTTCAAGGTAAGAAAAGCCAAAGAAAATTCATGTCTCTTCTCATTTTCATACATTGCCGAAAATCATATTTTGATGGTGCCTTGTCTTGCTCTTTTTAGTAGCTTGAATTAATCCTCAAAGGACTAGGAGGAGTCCAACCTTGCTTCTAAATCAAGCTCTCTTTCAATTCCAAGGTAAATATCAATTCAAGTGTTTAAAACACTTCTTGTAGTCTAGGGTTTATTCGTGAGTTTAAGTATAATAATTAATGCTCATTACCCTTATTTGTGTATTGGTTATAAGATTGACAAGTGAACAAAAGTCCTTGCCAATTTTCAATCAAGAAAGAACAAGAGAAATCAAGTAAGAAAATCTTGAAGAGGAAGAGGTAAATGACCTATCCTAATGTAGTTTTGTGCCTAAGGAAATTGAGCTTCAATTTCTAAATAAACAACCTAAAGAGCCAAATTGCAAATGAGTTATTAAAATATCCACAAGGTGGATTATAAGGACATATAAGATTGTTGTGTGTATTTACGGGTTGAAAGCATTTAATATGTGGAAATTCAGTGTTTAAGATTATTATTATTTAAGGGCCTAAGTGCCAAGCAATTTAAGTTTATGCACTATATTGTGATGTAGTGTAGTTTGGGTGTAGTTTATGTGTAAAGACCATTCATAGTGGATTTGAATGTCTTTGATTGTTTAAGGATGAAAAACCATGTGTTCGTGTTTAAGGAAGTGCTAGAAATCAGTAAAGGTTATATTGGTGAAAGAAATTGAGTTAAGGTGTTCTAGAGTGTTAAAAATGACTTAGGGATTGTCTTGGAGGATTTAGAGATCAAATGGGTGTTTTAGACACACCAAAGTCATGGTAAGAGTGTTGTTAAGACTTGTGCGAAATTTGGTAAACAAAAGAAGTATAATGCCTTGTGAAGGATTGAATACGAACTTGTAGAAAAGACCTTAAGGAGTAGTGTGAAGGAGATGATAATGATGCAAAATAATGCCTAGGAGTGGTTATCATGCTTGTGGAGAAACACTTTGGTTAGTCTAAGTTCTAGGCATAATTCACCACTTAGGAATCCTAAGGAAAAGGTTACAAGTGTTGGGAATTTTGGTAAGGATTGAGTATGTGATTAAAGAAGTTAAATGGAGGCTTGATCATGAGTAAAAGGGGATGTAAAGGTGCCTAAAGGATGTTATAACATATTGGGAAGCTTGAGGAGAACTTTGGGTCAAGTTAGAGAAGTTTTGGGAAGGTACTGCAGTCGACCGACCCAGGGGGCCGACCCTGGCTGGGTCGGTCGGACTATAATAAAGTAGCCGAAAATGTTTCTGGACTCGACCGACCCAAAGGACCGACCTTTGCTGGGTCGGTCGGGCTGAAAATACTGAACCAAAATGTTTCTGGAATGGACCAACCTTAGGACCAACCCTGGTTGGGTTGGTCACGTAAAAAGTTTCAAACCCGGATGTCTTCTGCATCCGACCGACCCATGGGTTGGGTCGGTCGGTGGGTCGGTCGGTCCTTAAAAAAATAGAAAAGAAAATGTGGTTTAAGTAGTAAACCCTAGTGTGTATAATGAGGATAATCAAGTGTAAGTTTAAATGTGAAAACATGTCATATAATGATGTAAAGTACTTAGTTAATCAGAAATCCAAATCGATAATTAACCGACATTACTAATTATGTATAGGAGCTGCATTCGGCGGTCAACAAACACAGCAGGGACCAAGGTATGGTTTTCTTGCAGTCTGTTTGCTACCGGTTTACACCGTCTTGTGTGTTGTTTGTTTTCTGGATGTTTAGGACTTTGTAAGATTTAAATCATGAAATGAGTTCACAGTTAATGTTATTATTGTGGCTTGTGTATTTCCGAGCTTAGGAACATAGAGAGTTAGGAAGTCTAACCGTAGTTATGTGAGTGAACAGTTATGGAGAGGTTAACCACTAATTAAGGGTGGATATGCCTTGTCGTCGGTAAGACTTTACAACCGTTGGAACCGATAAGTTTGTAAGCGCAATGCTAATGTACGTTCATGTGAATTCAGATGGCAGGTCGACCATGTGGAAGAGGCCGCGGGGGGCGCGGTATAGGAGACCCGGGGGAGAACCTTACAGCTCAAGTGATGGCGACGCAGTGGCGGCTGCCGTAGCCAAAATGGTCCCACAGCTAGTCGCTGCGTTGCAGGAAGGGCAGCAGCAACAAGGCGGTTAGGACCAACAAAGTCCACAGCCGCAACCTCTACCGCGCGAAACCAACTGGGTAAAGGCATTGGCAGATTTGAGACCCCCATCGTTTAAATGGGAGACCGACCCGAGTAAGCTGGAGGCGTATATCTCCAAGTTGGAGACTGCCTATGAGACCTTGGACGTTCCTGCTTGTGCCAAGGTCCATCTTGCCACTTACTACCTGAAGCGTTCGGCAAGCAACTGGTGGAAGCTGGTGCGGGATGACAAAGTTGATGATTCTGCTTTCGGTTAGAGGGAGTACGTGGCACTGCTGCGAAACAAGTACTACCCTGTGCATGTGCAAGAGGCTAAGCGCCTAGAGCTGGATAGTCTGAGGCAGGGGGACAAGATGTCAGTTGATGACTACTACACCACCTTTACCGACCTTATCCACTTGTTGCCAGACCTGTGTTACTTAAACCGGGTTCTGGTGAACCGTTTTTACAGCGGACTCAGCCACTGCCTACGCTATGGGTTGGGGCCAGCTGAATACAATACCTTGCAAGTAAAATAAAGTACCATTGGTTGTGAATAAGTATGTTCTATAAGTGAATGTGAGTTTAATTCGTGGGGCATGACTAACACCCGAAATCTCAAGACTACTATCATGCCGCAGCTAAGGTTGAAATCACCGTCCGACTGAGGGACAAGGAGCAGGCGCATAAGCGCAAGGCTACGAGCGAGGACCAAAGTTCTCAAGGGTACGGTGGAGGAAAGAAGAAGAAATCCTACCACCAGTCCTAAAAAGGCCGGCAACAGGGCGGCAAGGGCCAAGCCCAGACCACCACTGAGGAGCCTCTGTAGCTCACTTATGCTTTTGCGGCCAAGCCTTTACGCTCGCACCCACCCAAGGGTAATAAATCGTTTCCCGAGTACAATTTAAGTGTTTATTACCAAATTATAAAGTGTGTATTAATAGCGTGATGTGATAACAGCTAGTGCGGGCTTTGGATCTGAGCACCACTATTACTACAAGTGGAGCGACAGAGACCACCCCGGTAAAGACTGCAAGGGGAATAAAGTGTAGTGCCACTACCGCAAAAAGAAGGGGCACCGAGAATTGGAGTGCTACCTGAGCCCCAACAGTAGAAATCACAAGCCTAAGTGGCAATGAAAGGGAAAGGCCGTCACGACCGCTGAAGGCCCTAAGGTGACTAGTCAGCCTTCCTCGGATCAGGGGAACCGTAACTTCCAGAAAGAGAAGGGGACGGGAGCTGGCAAGCCCACTCTCAATGTGGTAGATCGGTTAGAGGGAGTTGGACCCTCTTCGGGACCAGGTAATGCTTAAAACTATTGAGTGGAATAATTTTTTGCTTACCGCATTTCATGCATGAGTGTTAGGAAATCTAAATGTACAACTACATGAAAACTAAGTTGAAGTATAATGTACAATACACTTAAGTTAGACAATTCTAAACCTTATGAACTTTAAAAATCAGTTATCCAAACCCTCTCACACCAACCCCCGAAGAGACCACCATCAGCATCACCGAATTCTCGATGGAGCAATGTCAGGTTGTCCAACCAGGTTTGATATCATTAAATGGATACCTAACACCTGAAGAGCAAATCCACATCATCCGACGATGTGACGAACTTGGAGCAGCACCTGGAGATTTCTACACACCAGAATACCCGAGTGGATTAAAAATGAAGTTGAAGATGATGTGCATGGGTAAGGACTAGAATCCTAACTCCAAGACATATCAAGAAATACGGGCGGAAGATGGAGCAACAATACTGAGAATACCTGAGAAGTTCCTTGTGGTCGTTAACCACACCATGGGAATTGCTCAGCAAGTTGAATCGGATCCAATTCTGAGTGTTGAAGCAGATTTGTGTATTGTTAACTTCTACCAGAAAGGTGGACGATTGGGTTTACACTGAAATACCCCAAACCTTGATATGTTGTTTAAACATTAAACTATGATATTTAAAGGCTAAAAAGTGCCTTAGAAACGTCAGTGTACAATTTAAACCATAGTAAAACACAATAATGCACTATGACACAGCTTGAGCAAAAACATGTTCTAAGCTTGCAGTGAACTTGGTTGGGACCCAAAGAGCCTACCAAGACTTAGTGATATTCAATTATGATTTAATAAGGCTAATTAAGTCCTTAGGAAACCTTGGTAGACAATTAAACCAAACAAAACAGAAATAAATACCTTAAGGTCAATATGGGCTAAAACGTGCTCTAAGCTTGGAATAAATTTGTATAAGACCTAAAGGTCATACCTATACCTTATAAATTTAATGAACATATTAAATCAATTACCAGAGAAAACCAAGCTTGAAAACAAGTTAAAACACAAATGTTTCGTTTAGGAGTCTTAAAGCACATTTTTGAAAAATTGTCTTGTAAATGAGTTTTGAGTGGCTAAATGTCCATCATTACTTTTAATTAATATGTGTACTACTTAGTATCACATTTGGAAGTCTAGATCAATGAGAAATCAAAAAATTTCACATCTATGTCTTGTTTAAAGAATAGTAACTATTATAAGCTAGTTGTAACATATGTTATTATAAGTAATTTAATTGGTCAACTAAGACCAAACCCCCTAAGTAACTAAAGGGGCCGGTTTTCATGGTGTGAGTCACCACCCTTGCTAGCACTTATCAAGTAAATACATAAAGGATAAAGCAAGTTACTATTTGCTTTAACAAACAAATATCTAAAACTAGCTACTTACCTTCTCATTCTCTCATTTCTTTGTTCCCATTGTAGCCAACCCTTCTTCCTCCTCTCTCCTCGGTTTGCAGCAGCTCTCACACCATTCTCCATCTTTGAACTCTTATATCTCCTAGCTCTCTTTGCCAAATCAAACTAAGACTACTCCTTCTTATTAAGTCAAGCTCTTCAATTCTATCTTTTCAAATCTTCAAAAGCCTCATTCCGGTGCCATGGAGATTCACCATTGATGGAGCTTGAGCTCACCTTTTCATGCCTTGTCATTCTCCTTTGCTTCAAGGTAAGGAAAATCAAAGAAAAACAACATTCCCTCTTGTTTTTGTGTGTAACCGAGAATCACCTTTGATGGTGTCTTCTCTTGTTCTTTCATAGCTCCATTTAAATCTTTAAGGGACAAGGAGGAGTCCTCTCTTGTTACATATTCAAGTTCTCTTTCAAATTCAAAGGTAAATATCATTTTAGTGTATTAAACACTTATGTTAAACTAGGGTTTGTATATGAGTTTAAGTGTGAATTCTTAAGCTCATTACCCTTATATTTATATTGATTAGAAAGTTGACAAGTGATCAAACTCCTTGCTGATTTTCGGTTCAAGGAAACAAGAAAGAAGTTTGAGAGGAAAAGAGGTAAACAAACTATCTCAATGTAGTTTAAATGCCTTAGGAAAAATGAGCTCGATTTGCTTGATAAAATACCTAAGGAGCCAATGGTGAATGACCTAGTAAAATGCTCTCAAGGAAACTATTAAAGGGCATATGTGTTGTTGTATGTAATTGCAGGTAGAAGGCATTATTTATGTGGAAATTTAGTGTTTAAGGTTTATGCAATTTAAGGGCCTAAGAGCCATGTTATTTGAGGGCCTAAGTGCCAAGCAATTTAAGTTTATGCACTATATTATGATGTAGTGTAAATTTGGTGAAGTGTTGTGTGTGAGAATACTCTTGATGGATTTTAGGTATTCTTGAATGAAATAAGGTAAAAACCTAAGTGTATGGATGTGAGAATATACAAGAGAAGCTATGGCAAAATTTGGAAAATGTATAAGAAGTTCTAAGTGTTTTAAATGAGTTTTGGTGAACTAGGAAGTGTTAAAGGTGAACAAGTGTTTTACTAGGGAAGAAAGCATGTATTAAGGTGATTTAGAGTGATACAAGGATTTAGGTATTATCTTAGAAGTTCTAGGAATGCAATGTGTGTTTTTGAGGATGTATTAATGTCTTGAAGAAGTTTGTTTAAGGTTTAGGAATGTTGATGTACAAGGAGGAAATGATGTTTAGGTAAGATGTGAAAAAGGAGATTTAGTTATTAAGAAAAGATGTTGAGAGATGATGTATGATGGTAAGGAAAATTTTGGCATAGGGTATCATAATTATGAAAACACCATTAGAGGAATAAAGAGAAAACATTATAAGTGCTAGGAATTTGGTAAGAAACATTGTAAGGTTTATGGAGTTATAAAATGAGTTTTATGGTTGTTGTATGAAGGGTTAAATGTGCCAAATGATGTTACAACACATTAGGAGGCTTGAGGAGAAGTTTGGAGAAAGTTTGACAAGTTTTGGAGAAGTTCTGATGTTGTCCGACCCAGTGGTCCGACCCAGGGTGGGTCGGACAGCCTCTGTTAATTCACCCGTTGATGTTTCTGGAATGGTCCGACCCAGAGGACTTGGGTCGGACATGGGTCGGACGGGTGGACTTGAAAGACGGAAAAAGTTTCTGGAATGGTCCGACCCAGTTGTGGGTCGGACGGTGGGTCGGACGGCCCAAAACATGTAAAAAAAAAAACAAATTAAGTGTGGTTTAAGTAGTAAACCCTAGTGAGTTATAATGACAATTTAAGTGGGGGAAAAGTTTTATTAAAATGTAAAAGTAAAACAAGTTAAAATGTGAAGTTATTTAACTAAGCTAACGGGGATAAGTTATGAGCATTAGACTTTAAACAATCATGTTACCCCGATGTTAATATAAGTACATGTAATATTATCAGTTGTTCGAGAATTGCTCGAGGAACATAAGTGGACATGATAGAGTGGACTCGGTGACGGTATGGTTTTCTTGCAACCTGTGTCCTACCGGATTACACCGGCTTGTATGCTAATGTGTTTTTCTGTATGTTTGCCACGTTATAAGATAAATCATGAAACGAGTTTACAGTCGTTATTGTTGTTGTGTGTTTACGTGCCTATACCGGTAACCTCGAATGCGCATGAAGGGCTAGTTAACCACTATTAGGTAAACGTAAGAGAACGGTATCCGGTGATAACGTTTCCGACCTAAGGAACGTTCTAACCACGGCTATGCGTGAGTTAGTCATGTGATGTTTGTGTGTGATGTTTGTGTGTGAATGTATGACTCTCCCTTCCCTTGTGTGTGTGTCTAACAAGACTTAACCCAATGTTTGTGATTTGTTATTTGAGTTCAATGTTGAACTACTAACAAGTGCTAACGGGGGAAGTGAGGAGTCCGGTCTGTTCCGGCCACGCGTGTGAGTATGGGGGTCGTTGTCATATCAGGTTCGATCCTCTCTGTATGTTATGGTTGTTTTCCAATTTGGTTTTCAACCTTCCCTTTAGCTTAACCAAGGTTATTTTACTGACTCACGTCGGGCCACAGGGGCATACTATGTTTATGTTTGTTCGGTGTGCTTAGCTTAACCAAGGTTATTTTACTGACTCACCTTGTGTTAAGTTATCCGTTCATTTAACGTGACGGTAACAAGTTATGTAACGAGCTTATCATGAGACTGGCAACATTCTCTAGGCTACAAGTGAACTGACTATGTTTGGGCCGGTTCGTAAAGGGAACCGTTCCCATTATATTATGTATTGTTGTTGTGCTGCAATTCTTATTGTGATGTGATGTGATATGTTGTTAAGATGTGGAGTATGTGGATTATGGATATGAATGCCAGTTTATTGTAAGAGGCGTTTAAGGATAACCCGAATGGTGGGTATGTGTCGTCTATTAAGGAAATAGCTCCGTTAAAGGAGAAACACTCTAGGGGTTAAAGATCACAATGGGTGATTTGTTAAGTGTAGTTGTATTGGCTGTTTTAATGAGCCATTGTTGTGCAGTGTAATGTGTTGTGTATTTGTAGTTTACATGCATGATTCTGATATAATCAACCGCATGCTAAGACGATAAATAGTTGTGCGTGGCCCGGTAGCATGCGGGCTGCGGGATTACCATACCAGCAAAGGTGATGAGCCCCTTGGGGGCCACCCTTTCTCTTCCCTTTCCTATTTCAGGTACAAGGAGCTGGAAGCCGTTCGAGAGTAGGACGGGGTAGTCGTTGTACAGGGGTGACCATTTAAGTTGTATATATATTCAGTAGGTGTAGTAAGACTGAAATTGTTATCGGCATTAGTTTTGTGAATACTCGGTACAGTTGGAAGGTATGTGTATGTTTGTTGTTAATGAAAAAGGGATAGCAATGTGTAGTCGCTCGGGAATCTAGTCCATCAGACTGATACAATGTATGTGTAATAGCCTTGTTAGCCACGTGGGTGGTTAACGGCATGTAACACCAACGAGTTAAGTAATGTGATGAAGGAAGTTTTCCACTACAGTTTATTGTTAAGTGTGTTAATGTTGGATGGGGTGTTACAAAAAAGTGGTATCAGAGCGAAGTATCGCTATGATGACTGAATTACCGAGCTTAGGAAGTACCGAGTTAGGATTTTAATACTTTGGGTTAAGGATTGAGTGATAGCGTGAGAGATACGCTAGTTAGGTATTACCAGTGTGTACTGGAAACCTACAATATCCTTCCCGCCCTCCACAATCACTGTTTATAACTTGGGAAACAACGCCAGAGAGATGAAAGTCCTCTCATATTCGGGAAAGCCCGACCTGGCTGTTATTGAACATCGCTGTAAGTAAGGAGGACCAGTCATACGGTAGATCCCGAAGAGTGGGAATCCCGGAGACGGTTTCTACCTGAACAATGTTAACCGCATTGGTAGCGAAGAATGAAGAATTTTGTGTATAAGAGAATAGAATTTCCGGCAACCTGGGTCGACATGCCGAGCAGTCGAGAATAACCAGCTTGTAATGCAACGACCGTGCAACAGACAAGAAGTGGATTAATGAAACCCGAGATGAATGTCTACGGGACCACATTTGTTAAATAATACACCAACGGTATACCAACCGACAAAGGAACTACAACATAGTGCCCAAACAAGAGACAAGTCTCAGTAACCACGACAAATGCGTGGAACGGGCTACAAAGAGGAAACAATACTAAGAAGAGGGGTCTCCAGAATGGGAAACGCCCTAGTTAATGATTATCATGTGAATACAGTGAGAAGTCGCCCAGAGGGTCAGTTGTCAAGACGGTAAGATCAAGTATGGGCCAATAAGGCCACTGATGACAGTGCGGGCAAAGGACAATACCACAACTGGTATGTGTTGAACCGATATCCAGTTTGCATGGCGCACTTGCCATGGCAAGTGCTGCTATAACAGGGTTGTTCAGGAAGTTTAACAAATACGAAGTACTTAGTAAAGTACCATGAAGTTAAGTGTGATCATCATAACCGTGGATAGGCTTAACAGCCTCACCAATGTATGTGGGAATAAACCAGTCAGCAAGAAGCTAGACTTGGTTAAGGCAAGAAGGCGTTGTGAAACCATGGAAAAAAAAATTTCTTTCAAACTCAGATTTACCACAAACTCTTTTCTTTCAAAACCAGATTTTCTTTCAAACCAATACTTCTTTCAAACCTTCTTCTAAACCGAACCAGTAAAACCAAGGGCAGTTGATAAAGATACAACAGTGGATAAACTTTCCCTCGATTAAGTTCGGGAAGCACGGAATGCATATTGTCACGGGACAATATAAGGGGAGTTGACAACAGAATACTTCACCTAGGCGTGTGACGGACACTACGAGTGTACCAACTGTAATGTGGGACGACCGCACTCCGATTGGAGCCTGTGGGCCTGACAGACCTACTTATGGGTTAGTTGGGTAAGTAGCAATGTATCAGCATGGTACCCCACATATATATACAAGTAGAGTCCGGAACACGGGAAGTAGTCGACTCCATACTACGGTCACAAGAGCAAGAGCAACGGATTACCAAGAACGGTTAAAGTAAAGGAACTCAGTTAAGTTAACGAGACTAAAGGAATTAGTGAATTCATTTCAAGGAAATGTTTAAGAGTCAGGAGGTGCGAAGTGCACTAACTGTTATGTAAAGACATCACATATGTCTTAAGAATCCCGAGGGGCAAACATGATAGCTGGAATGGTGACCCAGCCTGTGCATGGCAAGCAGATGCCTAATGTGGACACATTAATGTGCAATGAACGGGATGAAACTCCCAGAATGAGTACCTACACTACCAGGAAATGTTGATCTTCATAGAAGAGGATAATAAACCAGTTAAGAACGCAAACGGCGTGGCTAACTGAGTATACCTATAAGTGCGAACCAGATGTAATGGCATAACTTAGCAACACCCAGGAGCAATCCTTGAAGGGTGCTCGCATCAACGATAGTTGAACGAAATAACGTGACTGAAACACAAGGGTTGAAACTAACACCCAGTTTAGACATAAGTTGTCAGGAGACGGACTGACAATCCTAAGGGGCATCCCATGAAAGGAAACGGAATGCAACGACCTTGTCATGGAGCTCAATATGATATCCAAACTATGTAATGTTGTACAGAGAACTGAATGTGTGTGAACTGTCCACAATGGACAGAGCTCGAAGCAGTAAGGCTCATAAGCCACAAATAAAATGTGTTATGTAAATTAGATTGATTGTAGAAGTTTATGTTGTATAAGTGAACAGAGCGGAGAATGAACCACTACATTAAGAGTGGAGATACCTCTCGATATCGTGAGACCGCAGGAGCGGTAGTTATGTGAACCAAGTTCAAGAAATATGTTAAGGATTGATCATGTTGATATTGCAAGAGAACAGTTAGTTTAGTAGCATGTGAAGCACCCGGCTAAATAACAGCGGCTTGTAACTCGAGTGAGCTACGCTCAAGGAGCATTCAGTAGTCATCCAAATGAGTGGCGAACCATAATACGAAGGATGTAAGTATATGTGTGGGAGTTAATGTGACAGTAAATAGACCATGTAAGTTAGTGTTATACAAGGAGCACGGTGCGCAGTAAGCGACCGTTGTATAAGTATTGTTAAACGACAATATGGCAACTAAGCATAGTTATGAGTTAAACGACAATATGACAACAGTAAGTGATACCATACAAACTAGGCAGTAAGCCAGTAGCCAGTATTACGAGATCAGAATCTCGATGAAACACAGTGTGAATTCTGTTGCGAATCGCATGAGAGATTTGCTGCCAAGATTTTACGCCTCTGCACTCTGTATGACTGAGTGTTTTGGTATTGCACTTGCGCAGTAATGATCGAGTGGGATAGCTAGGAATTGGAAACATGTTAATTGTGGGGAAAAATGTCATAATGGCCGATGCATAGGAGATGCAAGGCCGCACCAATGAAAGAATACATGTACAAAACCAAATGTGGAGACATGATTAACAGTAAGTAACTACAATAGCACTAAATACCAAATACCGGTATGGGATATACCTCAAGTGTGGGAAATAACTGAGAGAGCACTACACATTGGGTAGCAGCTCAACCTCAACAGACAGTAAGTCGGAAGGAAATAAGTCAATCATTGTGAAATACGTAGCAGTTTACACAGTAAGTTATTAGAGAAGTGGATGGAAAGTTTTGTAACTCACCGAGCTCGCTAACGGTAAGAGATACCACGCATCGGTTGAGAAACCGTTATTACCAAGACAAAGGTGATAATTGAAGAAGTACAATACAATAAGAATAATGAATGTGGCAAACTAAGCCCTACAGTTGTCAGAGTTGCGCAGCAGAAACTAGTGAGCCAGTGATTCAAATGTTGAATGTGCATGGTGAACATGAGTGAACGGCTAATTATTTAAGCCTAGAAGCCTCACAGGCCAGAACCAAAACCAGCTAAGAGTTTAAGCAAACTCCAATGAGAATTCTTAGGTTAGGAACTAAACCGCCAATATGGTTAAGATCCTCTAATCAGATGCATTGTATAATAGACCGCGTGGAAGTTAAAACACTTCACGACGGCAGAACATTTTAAACCGATGTCCAGTGATTGATTACGTGGGCGTAATCCCTTTTAAGGGGGGTAGAGCGCAAAACCACTTAATGTGTATTACCGTACAAGTGTACATAGTGTATGTGACCTATATTGTGCATAGCACAAAATAATTGTTTTGGTGATTGGTGTGTGTGTTACGTAAACGTACACATTCATTCATGGTTTAATTGTGGTAATTGCACAGAAGATGCGAATACCATTGTGATAAGTGTGTTTATTTGTTAACAGTGGTGTGTGATAATACAAGTGTGGGGAGTAGAGAAACTCCCGGGGAACTAAAACCCCGACATTATATGTTCATATGACACTAAATGTGAAACTGTGCGTTGTATTTTGATAAAATATATGTGTATATATATACTATATAGTGATTCATGAAAGGGTATGAAACCGATATAAAACCTAGTGAGAATAAGATTCCCTAGGTAACAGGAATAAAGTGAATGGAGATAACTGGTAGACGGAGTTCTATCCTTTGGAGATGTAATGATTATGTCTAGAAAGACTAAAAGATAGAAAATTGGAAATGAGTGATTTACTAGATGCTTGAAATTGAAGTGGGAGGTGAAACTTGATTATCATGAGATCAAGGGAAGCCGAACACAAATTGGGGTGGAAGGATAGTTCAACACTGATGCTGATCACATCAGGGTTGGATGACTCTTGAAGCTCCCTATAAGTGGTCACAATTAACCACGCTAAGAAAAGAAGCAAGGAGCATAAGTTGGAATTGGAGTTGTATGTGTTTTCAAAAGGATTTTGAATTGGTATTTATTAACGTCGATAGATACTTTACATAATTAAAGTTCTCTTACTTAACCTCACAAGGAAAAGTTTTAAATTTAAGTGATTGTTTTGATCTCCCAAAGGAACGGGGACGGAAGGTGTCCATCGCGACCGGGTTCTGCGGGATCACAGTGTATATAAAAGATATTTTTGATTGTTATACATGCTATGACATGTTGTGTGGTATGTGTAATAAATATTATTTTGACCTTGAGTTCCAAAAGTGTATGTTATCAAGACCTACGAGTCTAAACGTTGTTGTGTTACCTAGACCTATGTGTCTAAAGGCTGTTATGTTATCAAGACCTATGGGTCTAAATGTTGTTATGTTACCCAGACCCAAGAGTCTAAGGGTTGTTAAGTATGTGCAAATGTTGTTAAGATACCCGGACCGTTAAGTCCGAGGTTATCATGTAAGTATGTTATGTTATGTATGTATGTGTATATGTACACGGACCGTTAAGTCCGAGGTTGTGATGTAAAGTATGTTTGGTTACGAAAGTTTTATTTTGTAAGTAATCCTCGTGTTCTAATTCAATTGATGCGTGGGAAGTGTGAACTTCGAGGACGAAGTTCTTTTAAGGGGGGTAGATTGAAATACCCCAAACCTTGATATTTTGTTTAAACATTAAACTATGATATTTAAAGGCTAAAAAGTGCCTTAGAAATGTCAGTGTACAATTTAAACCATAGTAAAACACAATAAAGCACTAAGACACAGCTTGAGCAAAAACATGCTCTAAGCTTGCAGTGAACTTGGTTGGGACCCAAAGAGCCTACCAAGACTTAGTGATATTCAATTATGATTTAATAAGGCTAATTAAGTCCTTAGGAAACCTTGGTAGACAATTAAACCAAACAAAACACAAATAAATACCTTAAGGTCAATATGGGCTAAAATGTGCTCTAAGCTTGAGATAAATTTGTATAAGACCTAAAGGTCATACCTATACCTTATAAATATGTTAATGAACATATTAAATCAATTACCAGAGAAAACCAAGCTTGAAAACAAGTTAAAACACAAAATGTGCTTTAAGGAGTCTTAAAGCACATTTTTGAAAAATTGTCTTGTAAATGAGTTTTGAGTGGCTAAATGTCCATCATTACTCTTTAATTAATATGTGTACTACTTAGTATCACATTTGGAAGTCTTGATCAATGAGAAATCAAAAATTTCACATCTATGTGCCTTGTTTAAGTGAATAGTAACTATTATAAGCTAGTTGTAACATATGTTATTATAAGTAATTTAATTGGTCAACTAAGACCAAAACACCCCTAAGTAACTAAAGGGGGCCGGTTTTCATGGTGTGAGTCACCACCCTTGCTAGCACTTATCAAGTAAATACATAAAGGATAAAGCAAGTTACTATTAGCTTTTAACAAACAAATATCTAAAACTAGCTACTTACCTTCTCATTCTCTCATTTCTTTTGTTCCCACCGTAGCCAACCCTTCTTCCTCCTCTCTCCATCGGTTTGCAGCAGCTCTCACACCATTCTCCATCTTTGAACTCTTATATCTCCTAGCTCTCTTTGCCAAATCAGAAACTAAGACTACCATTCTCTTAGTTAAGTCCAGCTCTTCAATTCTATCTTTTCAAATCTTCAAAAGCCTCATTCCGGTGCCATGGAGATTCACCATTGATGGAGCTTGAGCTCACCTTTTCATGCCTTGTCATTCTCCTTTGCTTCAAGGTAAGGAAAATCAAAGAAAAACAACATTCCCTCTTGTTTTTGTGTGTAACCGAGAATCACCTTTGATGGTGTCTTCTCTTGTTCTTTCATAGCTCCATTTAAATCTTTAAGGGACAAGGAGGAGTCCTCTCTTGTTACATATTCAAGTTCTCTTTCAAATTCAAAGGTAAATATCATTTTAGTGTATTAAAACACTTATGTTAAACTAGGGTTTGTATATGAGTTTAAGTGTGAATTCTTAAGCTCATTACCCTTATATGTATATTGATTAGAAAATTGACAAGTGATCAAACTCCTTGCTGATTTTCGGTTCAAGGAAACAAGAAAGAAGTTTGAGAGGAAAAGAGGTAAACAAACTATCTCAATGTAGTTTAAATGCCTTAGGAAAAATGAGCTTGATTTTCTTGATAAAATACCTAAGGAGCCAATGGTGAATGACCTAGTAAAATGCTCTCAAGGAAACTATTAAAGGGCATATGTGTTGTTGTATGTAATTGCAGGTCAAAGGCATTATTTATGTGGAAATTCAGTGTTTAAGGTTTATGCAATTTAAGGGCCTAAGAGCCATGTTATTTAAGGGCCTAAGTGCCAAGCAATTTAAGTTTATGCACTATATTATGATGTAGTGTAAATTTAGTGAAGTGTTGTGTGTAAGAATACTCTTGATGGATTTTAGGTATTCTTGAATTAAATAAAGTAAAAACCTAAGTGTTTGGATGTGAGAATATACAAGAGAAGCTATGGCAAAATTTGGAAAATGTATAAGAAGTTCTAAGTGTTTTAAATGAGTTTTGGTGAACTAGGAAGTGTTAAAGGTGAACAAGTGTTTTACTAGGGAAGAAAGCATGTATTAAGGTGATTTAGAGTGATACAAGGATTTAGGTATTATCTTGGAAGTTCTAGGAATGCAATGTGTGTTTTTGAGGATGTATTAAAGTCTTGGAGAAGTTTGTTTAAGGTTTAGGAATGTTGATGTACAAGGAGGAAATGATGTTTAGGTAAGATGTGAAAAAGGAGATTTAGTTATTAAGAAAAGATGTTTGAGAGATGATGTTATGATGGTAAGGAAACATTTTTGGCATAGTGGTTATCATAATTATGAAACACCACTTAGAGGAACTTAAGAGAAAACATTATAAGTGCTAGGAATTTTGGTAAGAAACATTGTAAGTGTTTATGGAGTTATAAAATGAGTTTTATGGTTGTTGTATGAAGGATTAAATGTACCAAATGATGTTAGAACACATTAGGAGGCTTGAGGAGAAGTTTGGAGAAAGTTTGACAAGTTTTGGACAAGTTCTGATGTTGTCCGACCCAGTGGTCCGACCCAGGGTGGGTCGGACAGCCTCTGTTAATTCACCCGTTGATGTTTCTGGAATGGTCCCACCCAGAGGACTTGGGTCGGACATGGGTCGGACGGGTGGACTTGAAAGACGGAAAAAATTTCTAGAACGGTCCGACCTAGTTGTGGGTCTGATGGTGGGTCGGACGGCCCAAAACATGTAAAAAAAAAACAAATTAAGTGTGGTTTAAGTAGTAAACCCTAGTGAGTTATAATGACAATTTAAGTGGGGGAAAAGTTGTATTAAAATGTAAAAGTAAAACAAGTTAAAATGTGAAGTTATTTAACTAAGCTAACGGGGATAAGTTATGAGCATTAGACTTTAAACAATCATGTTACCCCGATGTTAAAAAAAATACATGTAATATTATCAGTTGTTTGAGAATTGCTCGAGGAACATAAGTGGACATGATAGAGTGGACTCCAGTGACAGGTATGGTTTTCTTGCAACCTGTGTCCTACCGGATTACACCGGCTTGAATGCCAATGTGTTTTTCTGTATGTTTGCCACGTTATAAGATAAATCATGAAACGAGTTTACAGTCGTTATTGTTGTTGTGTGTGTACGTGCCGATACCGGTAACCTCAAATGCGCATGAAGGGCTAGTTAACCACTAACAAGTGCTAACGGGGGATGTGAGGAGTCCGGTCTGTTCCGGCCACGCGTGTGAGTTTGGGGGTTGTTGTCATATCAGGTTCGATCCTCTCTGTATGTTATGGTTGTTTTCCAATTTAGTTTCCAACCTTCCCTTTAGCTTAACCAAGGCTATTTTACTGACTCACGTCGGGCCACAGGGGCATACTATGTTTATGTTTGTTCGGTGTGCTTGGATCACTATATCCGAGGCACCTTGTGTTAAGTTATCCGTTCATTTAACGTGACGGTAACGAGTTATGTAACGAGCTTATCATGAGACTGGCAACATTCTCTAGGCTACAAGTGAACTGACTATGTTTGGGCCGGTTCGTAAAGGGAACCGTTCCCGTTATGTTATGTATTATTGTTGTGCTGCAATTATTATTGTGATATGATGTGATATGTTGTTAAGATGTGGAGTATGTGGATTATGGATATGAATTCCAGTTTATTGTAAGAGGCGTTTAAGGATAACCCGAATGGTGGGTATGTGTCGTCTATTAAGGAAATAGCTCCGTTAAAGGAGAAACACTCTACGGGTTAAAGATCACAATGGGTGATTTGTTAAGTGTAGTTGTATTGGCTGTTTTAATGAGCCATTGTTGTGCAGTGTAATGTGTTCTGTATTTGTAGTTTACATGCATGATTCTGATATAATCAACCGCATGCTAAGACGATAAATAGTTGTGCGTGGCCCGGTAGCATGCGGGCTGCGGGATTACCATACCAGCAAAGGTGCTAAGCCCCTTGGGGGCCACCCTTTCTCTTCCCTTTCCTATTTCAGGTACAAGGAGCTGGAAGCCGTTAAGAGTAGGACGGGGTAGTCGTTGTACAGGGGTAACCATTTAAGTTGTATATATATTCAGTAGGTGCAGTAAGACCGAAATTGTTATCGGCATTAGTTTTGTGAATACTCGGTACAGTTGGAAGGTATGTGTATGTTTGTTGTTAATGAAAAAGGGATAGCAATGTGTAGTCGCTCGGGAATCTAGTCCATCAGACCGATACAATGTATGTGTAATAGCCTTGTTAGCCACGTGGGTGGTTAACGGCGTGTAACACCAACGAGTTAAGTAATGTGATGAAGGAAGTTTTCCGCTGCAGTTTATTGTTAAGTGTGTTAATGTTGGATGGGGTGTTACAAAAAAGTGGTATCAAAGCGAAGTATCGCTCTGATGACTGAATTACCGAGCTTAGGAAGTACCGAGTTAGGATTTTAATACTTTGGGTTAAGGATTGAGTGATAGCGTGAGAGATACGCTAGTTAGGTATTACCAGTGTGTACTGGAAACCTACAATATCCTTCCCGCCCTCCACAATCCCTGTTTATAACTTGGGAAACAACGCCAGAGAGATGAAAGTCCTCTCATATTCAGGAAAGCCCTACCAGGCTGTTATTGAACGTCGCTGTAAGTAAGGAGGACCAGTCATACGGTAGATCCCGAAGAGTGGGAATCCTGGAGACGGTTTCTACCTGAACAATGTAAACCGCATTGGTAGCGAAGAATGAAGAATTTTTGTATAAGAGAATAGAATTTCCGGCAACCTGGGTCGACATGCCGAGCAGTCGAGAATAACCAGCTTGTAACGCACCGACCGTGCAACAGGCAAGAAGTGGATTAATGAAACCCGAGACGAATGTCTACGGGACCACATTTGTTAAATAATACACCAACGGTATACCAACCGACAAAGGAACTACAACGTAGTGCCCAAACAAGAGACAAGTCTCAGTAACCACGACAAATGCGTGGAACGGGCTACAAAGAGGAAACAATACTAAGAAGAGGGGTCTCCAGAATGGGAAACGCCCTAGTTAATGATTATCAAGTGAATACAGTGAGAAGTCGCCCAGAGGGTCAGTTGTCAAGACGGTAAGATCAAGTAAGGGCCAATAAGGCCACTGATGATAGTGCGGGCAAAGGACAATACCACAACAGGTATGTGTTGAACCGATAGCCTGTTAGCATGGCGCACTTGCCATGGCAAGTGCTGCTATAACAGGGTTGTTCAGGAAGTTTAACAAATACGAAGTACTTAGTAAAGTACCATGAAGTTAAGTGTGATCATCATAACCGTGGAAAGGCTTAACAGCCTAACCAATGTATGTGGGAATAAACCAGTCAGCAAGAAGCTAGACTTGGTTAAGGCAAGAAGGCGTTGTGAAACCATGGAAAAAAAAATTTCTTTCAAACTCAGATTTACCACAAACTCTTTTCTTTCAAAACCAGATTTTCTTTCAAACCAATACTTCTTTCAAACCTTCTTCTAAACCAAACCAGTAAAACCAAGGGCAGTTGATAAAGATACAACAGTGGATAAACTTTCCCTCGATTAAGTTCGGGAAGCACGGAATGTATATTGTCACGGGACAATATAAGGGGAGTTGACAACAGAATACTTCACCTAGGTGTGTGACGGACACTACGAGTGTACCAAATGTAATGTGGGACGACCGCACTCCGATTGGAGCCTGTGGGCCTGACAGACCTACTTATGGGTTAGTTGGGTAAGTAGCTGAAATACCCCAAACTTAGATATGGTGTTTAAATGATAAACTAAGTTATAAGGAGGCTAAATAATGCCTTAGAAACATTAAGAAACATTTCTAATCAAAGAAAATATAAGGAAACACCAAAAGAGCAGTTTAAGCAAAAACGTGCTCTAAGCTTGGAGAGACTTGGGTGAGTACCCAAATATTGTAATAAGACATTATTAATATCTAATGGTCATTTTAAATCAATTACCAAAGAAAACCAAGCTTGAAAACAAGTTAAAACATAAAATGTGCTTTAAGGACTCTTAAAGCACATTTTTGAAAAACTGTCTTGTAAATGGGTTTTGAATGGCTAAATGTCCATCATTACTCTTTAATTAGCATGTCTACTAATTAGTATCACATTAGGAAGTCTAAATCAGTGGGAAATCAAAAATTTCACAACAATGTGCCTTGTATAGTGAATAGTAACTAAATAGTGCTAGTTTAAGACATTAGTCAAAGTAAGTCAATTTAGTTTATTTAGTTGGTCAAACAAGACCATGACTAACCTAATTAAAAGGGGGTGGCCGGTTTTTAAGGTGATGATTCACCACATGAGCAAATAAGAAAGGAAATTATAGGATAAAGTAGAAACTACTATTTACTTTATACATAAATATCTCATTTTACTCACCTCTCTCCTCACCTCTTCATTCTCTCTTGTTCCCACGATTTCTCAAGCTCTCTCCCTTCTCCATTAACGTGAAGAACAACCCCATGCTAGCTCCACCTTCCTTTGTACACTACTTACTCATTTTAGCTCCAAAACCAAAACAAATTACATATTCCTTAGTTAGCTCAAGCTCTCTTTTTATCTTTTCAAAACTTCAAGAGCTTTGATTTGGTGCCAAGCCAAACCACCATTAGAGGAGGAAATTCAAGTTTGGAGACTCCATTGGCTTCTCCATTCTCTTAAGGTAAAGAAAGTGTAAGAAAATCTAGGTTTCCATCACTTTTCTTCTTGACCAAAAATGCATGCTCATGAGGCTTCATTTTAATGCCTTGTTCTAGCTTGTTTTCTACTCTTTAAAGGATAGAGGAGGTCCTTCTTGCTTCATATCCAAGCTTGTCTTGAGAAACCAAGGTAAAACAATCACCTTAATACCTTAAAGCACATTTTTAACCTAGGGTTTGTTCCTTAGGGTTAATGTATTATCTAGTACTCATTGGATTCATTGGATATTGGTTAGAACATTGGCAAGGGGATATATATTGGTGACCGAGATTGAGAAAGGAAAAACCTAAGGAAGAAAGCTTTTAAAGCTTGTAAAAGAACAAGGTAAATTACTTACCTTAAGGTGTTTTATTGTTTAAGGGAATGGGATTTAGATATGTGATGAGTTTAGTGTAGAGTTTACATTAGAAAAAGTCTATATATGACCTAGGAGAAACATTGATCATGATTGTGAACTTGTGACTAAGGAGCAAATGAGGAAAAAGAGATAGTTTAAGAATGTAAAGGTGAATTACAAGAAGCATTTTATTTCAATGGGAGCCTTGTTGTGTGTATTCGCAGGTTAAAGGCAAATATATGTGGAAATTCAGTGGTTAAGATTATTGTCATTTAAGGGCCTAAGTGCCAAGCATTTAAGTTTATACACTATATGATGATGTGGTGTAGTTTTGGTGTAAATTGTGCGTTAAGGTGTTGTGATGAGAATTTGAGTGATATTGGTTGGTTGATGGAAAAAAAACCAAGTGTTAGGATGTACTATACACTAGAGAACCCATGGCAAAATTTAAAGGAGAACTTAAGTGTTTAAGATGTTCTAAGGGGATTTAATGACTAAGGAAGTACTAGGAAGTTCTAGAGATTGTCTTGATGAAAAAGGGTGAGATTAAGGTGTTTTAATGACTTATAATGACTTAGGTATCACCATGAAGGATTTAGGAATCAAAAGTATGTACTTGGGTATTTAGGACATAGGTAAATGTTGATAAAAGAAGCTAGGAAACTTTAGTAAGTTTGATGTAAAAGAGCATAAAACTTTTAGGTGGTTTAGGTAGAAACTAGAGTTTAGAATTTAAGGAAAACCTTGGAAAGTGTAAGAAAAGATGCTTTGGAGATGATGTTGTAGTGGTGAGGAAACATTATTGGCATAGTGGTTATCATAGGTATGAAACACCACTTAGAAAACCAAGGAGAAAATATCATAAGTGTAGGAATTTTGGTATGAAGTGAGTAAGTGTTTAAGGAGATAGAATGATTTATGGATGTTGTATGAGGGTGTAAGTGTACCAAATGATGTTAGAAGACATTATGAGGCTTTAGGAGAAGTTTGGTGAAAATTGGTTAAGTGTTTAAAGGCTTAGAAAATGAGTGTTTTGGCTTGTCCGAACATCTGTCCGGACATGGACGTTCAGACAGGCCCTGTTGCGTAAAAATTCTCAGAGTCTCGAACTGTGTTCGAACTTCGGAAGTCCGGACACAGGTTCGGACACATGAGATTTTGCTTTGAATTTTCCTCGACCCATGTCCGTACTTCCGAAGTCAGGACACAAGTTCGGACATGCCACTGTTTTGGCCAAAAACTATGTTTAAGGTTAGGAAAGAATGTGGATAATTAGGTATTGATGTTATAAGGTTATTAAGGACATGTTTGGTGGGTGTAATGGTCATTAAGTGGGAGAGTAAGTGTAATAGATAATGAGGAAATGCTGCACTTAGGAATTAAGTTAAAAACCATAAGGCTTGGTGAAAAACAATGGGTAAAAGTTGATGTCTAGGGAGGTTAAGTAATTCTATTGAGTTGGATTGAATAATATCCTAAAACTGAATGAATGTTTTAGGACTTGTGAATTGGGACTTGGAAGGAGATAAACCAAACAACCGTCGACGGTGAACGGTACAGTCTTTCTTGTGACCTGCTTGCTAACGAGGTGTCCCTCGGCTTGTGTGCTATCTGTTTATTTGCTATGACTAAGACAAGATAAAGCATGCAACCGGTTATACTTATTCTCATTGTGATTTTGTTTATTTTACACTAACCCACGAGACTTGAGAATGCTGCTAACTAAGTTTAGTACTCACTGAGTTAAAGATAAGAAATAAGTATTGATGATTGTTGGGTTTTACCCGTCAAGGTTTAACTAACACTTGATAATTAAGTCTTTCACTAACCATAACTTGGGGTGGGAGTGAGGAATCCGGAATGGTACCGGCACATGTGTATTGGGGGAGGTCGGTATCTGAATCAGATCCGACTTCCAAATAAGACTTGTCATTAGACTCGTCGCCTAGGGTCAACAAACCGACCCGACCACCCGGGCTACTGTTTGAGGTGGGAGGCACATTAAGGATGGCGTGGGGGGATCAAGCCTACATCCCCAACAAATTAAGAAAGGTAGCTTATCGTCGGATAGTGCACTGCTACCGGCTAGGGTTAACCAAGCCCTACAAAGATAAGCAACCAATTAAGGGCTAACCAATCTAATAGTGGAGCGGTTGGCAATTATAAGGTTAAGGAGATTATGGATCTAAGGAGTTAAGAACTAAGTCACTTATTAAGGGAACGCCTGAGTCGTTCATTTGCTAATGAGCTATTTATGTTCATTGTGGTTGTTGAATTATTGCGTTTCATATTATGCTTGTTATGCTTATTATGCTAATCAACTTCCATGCTATCGACAATTAGTCATCGTAGCCCCGTTAGCTTGGGGGCCATGGGAGGGTCGTACCAGCATTCATGCTGACCCCCTTTGGGGGCTATTTTTACACTTGCAGGTAAGCGGCCGATGAAGTCACACCACGAGAGTAAGAGCGGATAGCCCTAGGTGGGACTTTATTTTGAGTACGGGCAGCGCCTGTGCACCCGTCAGTTAGTAGTTGAAACTAAGCTTGTGAAATACTGTATGGTTTTGGAGAATACTTTAAACCCGGTGTAACACCCCAACCCGAAATCCAATAACCTGTACAATGATAGCTCCCAAAGATAACTGGAAATGCAGCGGAAAATATATACATAACAACGGGTGGTGCTACAACGCCGCTAGTCACCCATGTGACTAACAAGGCTAACTCCAACATAACTTACAAACGATGCGGTCTGAGCGCTGAATACAAACCTCTTAAAATAACAAAACCAATAGTAAAGATATAGTACTGTAAATTGCTTTCGGTAATAATAATTTCCTGTCTTAATTCTACCCCACCTACACTCGGTCGGGTAATCTCTTCAACTTCAGGTACCTGAAAAATGGGGGTGCCCCCAAAGGGGCTCAACAAACAACGCTGGTATGGAAAACGTGCAGCCCATCGTCTATCGGGCCACACCAACTACTTTGTCGAATACATGCAGTTCATTTTTGTAAAGCTGTAAACAAGCATAGTATGATAATAACAAGTATCCATACAAGGACAACAAAGCCACATAAAACAAGACTTCAGAAGGTCAAGTTAGATGAACTGTATTCATTTGGTAGTTGTCGGGTCCACACAGTGGGACTGACAGATGTATAGGAGTACGTCAATATAGTGGAGGTATAGTGACCTCGTTATAAAGAAAGGTGGGTAATTAGTCCCCCGGAAGATAACTTAGTTAACCCATGTTCCGGTACGCAGCCGGTGAGTGACATGGTGCACCCAGAACTCCTCTCCACTTGATCTGTTCCGGTACGCAGCCGGTGAGTGACATAGTGCACCCAGAACTCTCGAACTGTTCCGGTACACAGCCGGTGGGTAACATAGTGCACCCAGAACTCCCGTCGCGACGTATTGAATAGGAGACGACCTGAGACAGGTACAACTCCCGTAGCATGCATGGCCAGATCCAACTGGGCTCCTCGTTCTCGTAGTGTAGAATTGTTAGGCGTCATACAAGGACGTTAAAAAAGAACGCAATGTGTATTGTCAGTTATCACGTTCAGGATAATGGCGTTTGTTATAAAGTGAAGTTAGTGAGAGACTTGAGTACAAGTTCTCGGTATAATAAAGCGCTGGTATTTAATCCACTGGTATAGTAGTGTTTGTATGCGTGGGACATACATGTTGTAGTTAGCATCATTCATACACATGAAATAATACAACGGTGCACAAGAGTAAACAACATCTTACATTAATTATCTTGAACGTTATTTCAAACAACAGATAGCACACAAGCCGGTGTAATCCGGTAGAAAACAGGTTGCAAGAATCCCATACCGTTCACCGTAGACTGTACTTGTTTAGTTCCCGGTCAACGTCTGGTCAAACAATGTCCTAGAATAAGATTAATCTGAGAGTGTTAATTTATGTAACTCTCGTATAATAATTTTATTGATTCATGAAACGATTTCATATTCGTTATTTCATGTGAGGTTTATTTTCTTTATACTTAGGTAGTTTCTTTAACCTCCTTTCCTTATTATTATTTAAGGTATTTATATATTTCCAAAACCTGTAGCCCTAATTTATAAGACTCATATTGTGTGGTAATTTCCTTTAATTACCTCATGACTGGATGTATAACTTATTTGTTATTTCCTTTGACTTATCTTTAAATCCTTTAATGTATATAACTATATATTCATTTACCATTTATGTTACATGTTTTACCATTGTCCAAATGACATAGTAATTTATAATTTTATCAATGACATTTATTGGTCACATGTTAGTTAATCCTCCTCTTAGCTTTATTTTAAAATATACTATAGCTCCAAATATTATTTGGTGTTTCCACATTAAATTCCTTATATTTTTTTTCCTTTTGATTTACTTGAAAATCTAAAATATATATAGTTCATACACATGTATTATTTATGATACATATATATAATTGTCTAAATAACATAACCACTTCATAAGTTCTCAAATTATTTTTACATGTCGCACATGGGCATATTTTTCCCATATCTTTTATTAATTATAAACTAACCCCAAATAATATTATTTCTTTTACAAGTAAATTACTTTACTTGCATATCATATAGTTTTAATTTCATAAATCCTTAAATCATAATTATCTTTTCTAAATTCCTTAAATATCCATATAGGACCTACAAATATTTTTAATCCCATAAATACATCATACTTTTCGGTTATTATGTTATAACCTCATTTATTTCATAAACATTACTTTATACTCCTGTAACACCCCAACCGTTAAGCTCGTCATTACCTCTAAAACTGTCACCAATTACTCTTACTCACGCAGCGGAACTCTAATTACAACGAGGGGTGAAACAACGCCATTAGCCACCCATATGGCTAACCAGGCCTTCCTTACATACCGTAACGGTCTGATGAACTGGAACAACCGAGTACACAATACAAATACAATACTCAAATCATTTCTCTACTATACCGAGTCTACAATAAATGGATGCGGTCAACATATTCGGTCTTACACCCCCTTCAATACATAAGTAATTAAAACTAACTACCCATGCAACCCACCGACCCCGTCCTACTCTCGAACGGTAACATCTTCCGTGTACCTGTAAAATAAAAACATCGCCCCTAGGGGCTCAGCTTAACTGTGCATATGAAATTCGCATACCCCGAGCGCTAACCGGGGTACGCCGACTACTTTTGTCGGATATACATGGAGTTCATTAGTCAAACAACATGCATCATAGCAATACGATATATATGTGTATTACTCAAGGAATCTACATCCAATCACGGAACACAATTCCTAACTAACATAACAAGGTTGTTACTTGCATCTGTTTACTCTTAGGCCTTGAGGGTTATACCTCACTATGCCTTGTTTACTTATTCAATACCTCACCCGCTCTCTCGGGTTACTTATTCATATACACACCCATTCTCTTGGGCTACTTATTCATATACACACCCATTCTCTTGGGCTACTCGTACTATACTCACCCACACTCTCGGGTTACTTATTCTCATTATCTCACCCACACTCTTGGGTTACTTATACTCATTATCTCACCCACACTCTTGGGTTATTCATACTCAAGCTCTTGTAGATTCTTGAGACACTACAAGTCTCCTACGTCACGCTTGTTACTCTGAATACATACTTAGGCCAAAACTCATGCTCTCAAGCATAGTCTTACTTCCCCGATTTCGACCCTACTCTGGGTCTAGCATGGTGGGAAGGTTCAACTAGCTCACGGAACTCTCTCTTAGTTCCTAACTCTTTTACTTGGGTCCGACTACTCTCGGACTACTCCCATTCCCATACACCCCTCTCTCGGAGTTATAATAATACTATGTATATTAGTCAAGAAGCATCACTCTCGATGTTTCTAATGACTTTGGGAACATTACTTAAGTTCGGTTAATCTTAGGTTTTAAGAGTTACCCATGCATTTCACTTACTCATACTTTCGGTTATTTTCTTATATCGGGTAAAATCCTCATATAAGAGGTCTACCATGTCACAAGGGAGTTACTAATCCCTTAGGTCTCTTTTACCTTCTTTACTAGTTCACATCTTCGAACTATCTTTAATCCTCTTGAAGGAGGTTCACTTATCTTTCCACTCTCATTTGTTTCGTGGATTGTGTCATTATGGTTTACTAACCATTATCGGGTAATTACTCATCCCGCACATCTCCTCATATTCTAGGGAGTTCATATGTTTGCGTTATCGTTATACTTAACGGATAGTTTGTGTGTTTGCACGTTTTCGCTATCTTAAGCATCGACCCGATCTATGGGTCTCCAGCCTCACGTTACTCGCTATGAGTCGGTCCATACACTATGTTAGACCACACCGGCATACAAGTATGTTAGCTCATTCAACATACAATAAGGCATACATAATCAAACAATGGATTATTTTCATGCTTTAATCTTGATTAAGCCGGCACACAAACACACACATCAACGTAACTCGGTTAGCACGCGGAGTATGAGAAAATCATACCTTTCACCGGGGTTTTTACTTTTACCGTGTCACCACTCGTTCCTCGGTTCACACTTGTTCCACTGATAACATTCAAATGTTTTTATTAACATCAAAGTGTTACGATATGTAAAACTATTACTCCCGTACTTAACCCCGTTAACCCGTTTAACTTAGTTTTACTCATGTGTTCTTAAGCTCACAACTTTCTCATTCACCTCTCAAACTTGTTTACACTCCTAATGATCTTTAAACATCATTATTCATGTCTTAATTACCTTATACCATCATCACCATTCAATTCCCCATCTTTAGAATGCAAGAAAACACCTTCTGTACAATTTTTGGGGTGGTCCGGGTTTGTGTCCGGGGATACAAACCCGGACCAATACTGGAATGTGCTCTCGGGTGACTTTTATCTGTGGTCCAGGTTTAGGGGTGGGTTTACAAACCCGGACCATACCTGTGTAAACCTCTCGGGTGGAATTTTGGGGTGGTCCGGGTTTATGTCCTGGGTTACAAACCCGGACCACTTCAGTTTTACAAGTTTCTGTCGTGTTTTGACACTGGTCCGGGTTTCTGTCCTTGTTTACAGACCCGGACCACTTGTAGGTTTCAAAAATAAGTATGTTTTTGCTTCTGTTTTAACTCCAAACTCATGCCAACTTATTCCCCACTCTTCCTACATATATTCTAGCATGTTTTGACATTGTTTAGGCATTCAAAACTAACCTAAAACATCCCATATAATCATCTGTTACTTAGCCCATTTCACTGTAATTTTCCCTCTGTTACAGATTTCTAATCCATGTTCTGTTGTAGTTTTCAATCTTCTTTTCCCTTCCATTATAACTCCACGTATTAACACACTCAATCCCACAGTTTCCTTGACAAATTTTGACAGAACTTGCCCACTTCCTAAGCACTCTCACAACACTAAACAGCTCACAAAAATCAGTTTTACATCCCTGTTATATAAGTATAAACCACTGTTACAGCACTCTAAATTCCCTCTGCTATCATCTATGTACCGATGAGCCTCAAGGCTCACTAACCACACCTAGACATCATTAAAACTTCTTAATTGAACAAGCAATATTGCAGTACCATGAATACACCATACAAGGTCATTACTTATGTTCAAAAATGTGTTTTACAGAGAACAAAACCAACCCAAGGTTAGTTTATTACCTTGCTAGTTTTCTGTTTTCTTTTCTCTTTTGCCTCCTTCTCTTGTTCTTTCTTTCTTGCTCTTTCCCTCTCTGTTCTTATCCAAATCGGCCATGTTTCCCCCACACACTAAGGGTTACACAGCAAGGTTAATAAGTTTCCAATTTCTCAAATCAAACCCTAGAATTTACAAGAGTTGATTTAGGGTTTACATTGGGAGATTACCTTTGAATCTTTGGATGGAGAGTTTAGAAGCAAACAAGTAGAACTGTAGCACCTTTACTGCCAATGGAACCGGCTGGGTATGAAAGAACAAGGAAATTCAACGTTGGAATTTTGACACCAAAGAAAGGCTAGAAATGGAGAGGTTTGGACTTATTTCTTACCTCAAACAACCAAAGGGTTGTTTTAGCTCAAAATGAGCAGCTTGGACCTTCAGTCGGAGCTACTTCTAAGGTGGTCGAGTGCAAGCTTTTGGAATTTTGAAAACTGGAGAGTAATCCCCAAGAAGAGAGGAGTCTCATGGTGGGATTATTTTACGATTTGGAGTTGTTTTAGAATTTGTAGATGAAGAAGAAGAAGAAGCGAACTGCTTGGGGAAGGGCAAATCGCCATCGTAACAGAGAATGAAGAAGGGAGGCTCTGGTGGGAAGAAATAAAACGTGAGTGTGGGGGAATCAGAGAGAGGGATGGGTTTAAAAGTCATCCTCACTTTTCACACACTCTACTTTATTTTTTTGTCATCTTGTGGCTAATAGAAAGTTGATTACTTAATTGTTGTGAGGGAGAGATATTAAATCCCAATAGAACCTGCCCCACTACAATACTGTCCCGGGGCGTTTTCGTTTTTTTTAACAAGAACGCTCGTTAATTTGCCCGGTTGGGCACTATTCACTAACCGGGCCCGCTTTTCGGATTTTTCTCGTTTCTTTATTTTTAATGGTTATTAAGCTTCCATTAATATTTGTTTATAGTTATTTAATCAACTATAATTTTTATGGGTCTGTTTGACCACTTAAAGTCACGTTTTCGGGTTTTCTCGAAAAACGTGCTTTTAAACTCCATTAGTATTTTTAATCCATTATTTGGATCCGTTTACTTCGGGAATCATTCCCGTACACTTATTAGGCCTAACTAGTCCTTAGGAATCCATCTCGGACCCTCTCGAGATCATATATCTCTTATATTCATTGCGCGTTTTAGCGTTTTTTCGCGTTTTACGCATTTTCTCTTTTCTTCTGGTTTTATTCTCTTTACCCATACTCTTTAGGCACCATTAGGCCATTGATAATCATATTAGATTAATTTAATCATGATTTTTAGATCCGGGGTATTAAAATCTACCCCCCTTAGGAACTTTGTCCTCAAAGTTGGTGAATCTTATATCGTTACTCTCATGGGCACGCTATGCCAAGGTTATAATACATGTATAACCTTACAGACTCCACAAGTCAGTCTCATTTCACACTACACATACCACACACATATCACAGCATGTATAGCAATCAAAAACACTCTTTTTACTCTCTCCATGGAATCGGTCCGAAGACAACAAGGCACTACAGTCCTCGAATCCATATTGAGTAATATACTACTGATCCCTCAGGTACCGGTCACGTTGGACACTTACGCTCTCTGGTCCACGGCCGTTTCATGACAAATGGGCACTTACTCTCTTTGGTCCACGGTCCCTTCGGTTCTGATCAAAACGTTACACATATACATATCCTCAGGCACTCTGGTTAACTCACTCAACACAGGATCGTCTCAGGGTACTCTCCCCGTCCCGCTGCCTTTGGAAAAAAATCACACACTGTCACCGCCCCAACCGGTCGCTTAGGACCGCCGCACGTACGGTGCAATGGTTTCAAAACCAATACACGCCCACCATTCTACCGGTCATCAAGACTTAAGGTCGTAGCCATCGGCGGGTGATAGCGGTTTAAAAACCAGTTTCCATTTCCATCTTCATACTTGAAGAAATTCCTTTACAAATTCTGTTTGGAAACTGTTTTTAAAACATCACACAACTCCAAATCTAATTTATGGTAGCTGTATCTTTTCTTAGCGTGATTACTTGTGACCACTTAAGGGAGCTTTAAGAATCATCCAACCCTGATGTGATCAGCATCGGTGTTGAACTATCCTTCCACCCCAATTTGTGTTCGGTTTCCCTTGATCGCTAGCAGATCAAGTTCCACCTTACATGTCAGTTTCAAACAATCAGATAGTCAAACATTTTCGTTTTCTATCTTTTACTCTTTCTAGTCATATTCATAAAAACAATCCATTTTAACTTATCTCTAATTCCTAGAACTTAGGTCATCCGTCATTTCCAACTTACTTTGCTTACTTTACCTAAGTAACTCATGGTTCATTTCCTTAACTTGTTACTCAATTTACAACACACAACATAACAACCCCAAAGGATGGAACTCACTCCATCAATCTTTCTCAAACAAACTCACCTAGGGAACTCACTCCCTACAAGGTTACACATTGGTTTTTATACCGATTCATACTTATTATATTTCATGTCTAATCTCAATAGACATACACTATAGGGATTCTCTTTCCCAGGAGTTTCTTACTCCTCTTTTCATATTATTATATACACAATACTCGCATCTCTCATGCACAACACTCATACTTACACGATGAATGGGTTCACATGTTTATGTAACATGAGGTCCAATCATCAAAATAATTCTTTTTGTGCTATGCACATAGTAGTTTACGCACCTATACGTAAAACATACTCTAAGAGGTTCCTCACCCTACCTCCCTTAAAAGGGGTTACGCCCGCGTAACTAACCATATGTTATTACTAAACATTGGTTCATTAATTCAAGTATCATGAAGTGTTTTAACTTCAATGCGGTTAATTGACTCGTAACCGGGTTCAATTCTAGCCTCTAAGGCTTCGAGGCGTTTACGTTGAGCCATCTACTCATGTTTGCCATGTATACTTAACTTTGAATTATGGTCCACAAGCTTCTGCTGCATGACCTGATAACTAGAGCTTAACTCGCCCTTTTTGGTATTCTCAATGTATTATCCACTCCCTTTTATCCCTTTTTTACTTGGGATTAAAGGTTTCCCAATCGTTGCTAGGTATCTCTTACCGTATGCGAATTCGATGAGTTATAGGTTTTCTCTCCAGCTCTTGGAAATCTATTTCGTATACTCTGTATACCTTCGTGGTTATTCACTTACTTTTCCCGACTTGTTGTCGGTTGAGGTCAAGCTACTACTTAGCATGTAGTGCTTCCTCATTTGATAATGACTTCTGAATCATGTTTGTTTATTTATTTATGTACAACAATTCCTCCTTCATACTACTCTGCATTAACCATTCATCGGTCCTGGGACCTGTGGGTTACAGCCCACATTCTTCGTGCATCTTTGGCCAAAGGCCTCACGGTTATTTCTTTAGATTCTCGCTCAACAGGCTTCGTTGACATTTCTCAATTCCTGGCTCTCCCACTTGATCATTACCGCACAAGTGCAATACCAAAACACTCAGTCATACAGAGTGCAGAAGCGTAAACCCTTGACAGTAAATCTCTCATGAGATAGGAATGATTATGTCTCCTTACCACATTTTCTCATCAGCTCCGTATCATTATCTGTTACTGTGTATCATGCTCTACTCATTACAACATTCGCTTATATAGCATCCGCTACTACTTTAGCTTCCGCTCATGTACTCCCGCCATTTATACTATGGCTTGCCATTCACTTGGCTCAATAAAATATATTTCTTTAACTCTTTACGCTTACTACGCATCGTTTACTCTACAATTCATACTGCACACATACAGTGTTTACTACTAATCCGATTACTCTCTCGGTTTCTTTCCACTGCTATCAACGCCTTTCTATGCCCTATCTCTGTTCGTCTTACTCTTTGGCAATTAACACATGCTCAAGTTTCACTACACCGCTTTTGCGGTTTCACATTACATACTTAGATGGTAGCCTTTCTCTGGAGGATTCACGCAATTGCCGCTCCCTAGGCCCCAAAATAACAAGTGGTATCCCCCACTCTAAGGTAGTGATTTGTTCTCCACAATTCCTTTTTATGCCTTAATGTATAAGTTTTACAACGTTTGGATCTACAAATTGTAGTTGGTTTTTCCGGCTTACAAGCTACATTGCCTCGCCACGCTCTATGCGGGCTACTCAAACAAGTTTCTCCTTCTCCGTATGCCATTAAATGGTTTGGAAGATATTACTGGGCTCTTGTTATGGTTGTCTCACCACACTTCCATACCTGGAAGGCCCTTTTGTACTTTGATATTAATTCATGCCCTCTGGCAATTTAGGGTATCCCGTGTTACGTGGGATCCCTTTGAGTTCTACCCGAGTGTTAAGTTTACACTGATGTTCTCAACACGATGTTTCGTTCAACTACTGTTGACTCTGACACCCTTCTCGGATTGCTCCTGGGTGTTACTGAGTTTTGGCATCTCATCTAGCCTGAATTCATGGGTATATTCAGTTCCTTACTCCGCCTTGCGGTTATATACTTGACTATCCCATTTAGGGTTGTAACATCTCCCGTTAATGGGTAGATCATTGGTACCTTCTAATACCTTCTGGGTCAGGTCATTATTCTCTTCAGTGAGGTATAATGTGGGAATTCTATCCCGTTTATCGTAACATTAATAAGTTCATTTAGGCATTCGTCGTATTGCTTACACTGGTATTCATTCTAGTCATTATGTATTTCCTAAGACATATCCAATGTCTATACCTAATACTCTGTGCTTCTCTCACTTCTCCACGCTATGTCCTTAGGTCCGTTACCTTACTGGTTTCTAGACTCCTTAGCTTCGTAAACTTCTTTGTGTTATTCGATCATTCGAGGTGTCCAACTGTCTTGGTTTGGATTGGCTCTTTCGTCCGTAGTATGGAGTGGGCTACTTCCCGTGTACCATACTCTACTTGTATATATACATGGAGTATCTTATTGATACGTTGCCACTTACCCGACTAACTCATAATAGGTCTGTCAGGCCCGCAAGCTCCTTCGGAGTGGGTCGTCCCATGTCTCGTTGTGTACACTTGTAGTGTCGGTCTCACGTCTAGATGAAGTATTCTGCTGCCAACTCCTCTTATATCATTCAATGATAATTTACCGTGGTTCTCTGGTTTGGTTTTAAAAATTTGGGGGTTTTTGGAAAATTTTGCGTTTGAGAGAAAAGTTGAGTTTGAAAGAAAATCTACATGGCATTTCAATGCCGGTTGCTTCTTACCGAGTCCAGCTTCTCACTGACTGGTATGTTCTTCATACAGTGGTCAGGCCCTTAGGCCTTTTCAAGGTTTTGTTTCATAGTTCTTATGGTTGTCTTGCCATATTGGCTTCTCTCGCCATTTTGGTACTTACTAAGTACTGGTCGCTTGTCAAAGCTCTTCTTATTAGTCCCGCTATTACTGCACTTGCCGTGGCAAGTGCGCGGTACTGGCGGTTTTTGGGTTAACTCATACCGGTCACGGTATTGTTCACATTGTATTTGGTAGCCTCGTTGGCTCTTCCTTGATCCCTTAGTTGGATAACTTCTCCTTGGAGCTGCTTCTCATTCCTCTTGACATGACTGTCATTCAATTAGGTGCTCCTCCACTCTTGGAGTTCCTTAATTACTTTAATTCTATGTTTTACCTCGTTGCTCGTTCCCACGTCTTTACTGTGGTTACCGAGGTTTAACTTATTTAGGTACTACTTCTGTAGTCCTATTCGGGTATATCCCGTAGTTATGCTCGTAGCTGTCCAAGCTGTATCAGTTAAGTATTGCAATCTCTTTGGGTGTGGCAGGGTGGGTGCATCTACCTTTGACTAGATTCTTAGTAAATGGGTATACCGTTGGTGGTATTATTTAACTATGGCGGTCCGTAGACATGTGTCCCGGTTCTCGTTAGTTCTTATGAGTCCGTCTTGTCGCACGATTGGTGCATCCTTCTTACTGCTGCTCGACCAGCTGGGTTCTCGCGACTGCTAAGCATGTCGCCCCAGGCTGCCACAGATTTCGGTCTCCTTGGATTAGGATTTCTCGGTCTCCCGCCATTGTGTGCGGTTATTGTCGTTCCAGTGGGATCCGTCTCCAGGATCTCCGGTTCTCGGGATCTACCACATGACAGATTCTGGTTCATATCGAAATAATAATTAAGTGCCAGATCGGATTCCCCGTCTCTCTGGCGTTCCTTCCCAAGCTTTTAAATACGGGGTTTGTGGAGGGCAGGTCTGGTATTGTAGGTATCCAGATCATACTGGAAGTTCCTAACTAGCGCATCTCTCACGCTACCACTCAACCAATAGCCCTAAGTCTCTAGTTCCTAACTCGGTATCTCCTACGCTCGGTATTTCCAGTCATCAGAGCGAAGTATCGCTCTGATACCATTTTTGTAACACCCCAACCGTTAAGCTCGTCATTACCTCTAAAACTGTCACCAATTACTCTTAATCACGCAGTGGAACTCTAATTACAACGAGGGGTGAAACAACGCCATTAGCCACCCATATGGCTAACCAGGCCTTCCTTACATACCGTAACGGTCTGATGAACTGGAACAACCGAGTACACAATACAAATACAATACTCAAATCATTTCTCTACTATACCGAGTCTACAATAAATGGATGCCGTCAACATATTCGGTCTTACACCCCCTTCAATACATAAGTAATTAAAACTAACTACCCATGCAACCCACCGACCCCGTCCTACTCTCGAACGGTAACATCTTCCGTGTACCTGTAAAATAAAAACATCGCCCCTAGGGGCTCAGCTTAATGCTGCATATGAAATTCGCATACCCCAAGCGCTAACCGGGGTACGCCGACTACTTTTGTCGGATATACATGGAGTTCATTAGTCAAACAACATGCATCATAGCAATACAATATATATGTGTATTACTCAAGGAATCTACATCCAATCACGGAACACAATTCCTAACTAACATAACAAGGTTGTTAGTTGCATCTGTTTACTCTTAGGCCTTGAGGGTTATACCCCACTATGCCTTGTTTACTTATTCAATACCTCACCCGCTCTCTCGGGTTACTTATTCATATACACACCCATTCTCTTGGGCTACTTATTCATATACACACCCATTCTCTGGGCTACTCGTACTATACTCACCCCACTGTTACTACTATACTCACCCACACTCTTGGGTTACTTATACTCATTATCTCACCCACACTCTTGGGTTATTCATACTCAAGATCTTGTAGATTCTTGAGACACTACAGGTCTCCTACGTCACGCTTGTTACTCTGAATACATACTTAGGCCAAAACTCATGGCTCTCAAGGATAGTCTTACTTCCCCGGTTTCGACCCTACTCTGGGTCTAGCATGGTGGAAAGGTTCAACTAGCTCACAGAACTCTCTCTTAGTTCCTATCTCTTTTGCTTAGGTCCGACTACTCTCGGACTACTCACATTCCCATACACTCCTCTCTCGGAGTTATAATAATATTATGTATATTAGTCTAGAAGCATCACTCTCGATGTTTCTAATGACTTTGGGAACATTACTTAAGTTCGGTTAATCTTAGGTTTTAAGAGTTACCCATGCATTTCACTTACTCATACTTTCAGTTATTTTCTTATATCGGGTATGTAATACCCCAACCCGAAATCCAATAAACTGAACGGCGATCACTCCCAAATAAAATACAACTGCAGCGGAAATAAATACAACAACCGGGCGGTATTACAATGCCGTTGGCCACCCTTGTGACCAACAAGGCTAAGTCCAAATACAATCCTCAAATGTCACGGTCTGGAATACAGATACAACCCGAGATACTAGGAATCAAACTCAAAGTAAAATACTGAAGTAAAATAATTAACTAATAATAGACTCCCAAAGCTTGGTCTACCCCACCTACACTCAGTGTGGTGATCTTCTTAAACTTCAGGTACCTGAAAAATGGGGGTGCCCCCAAAGGGGCTCAGCAAACAATGCTGGTATGGAAAACGTGCAGCCCATCGTCTACCGGGCCACACCAACTACTTTGTCGAACACATGCAGTTCATTTTTATAAAGCTGTAAACAAGCATAATCTGATGATAACAAGTATCCACACAAGGACAATAATGTCACATAGAACAAGACACAGAAGGTCAAGTTAGCTGAACTGAAATGTCTGATAGTTGTCGGGTCCACACAATGGGACTGACAGATGTATTAAAGTATATCAGTATAGTGGAGGTATAGTGACCTCGTTATAGAGAAAGGTTGGGTATAAAAACCCCAGGAGATAACGTAGTTAAACCCTGAACTGAGAGGCGTGGGAAAATGAATCCCACTAGAGGAATGAAATCTTCCTCAAACTGAACTGATGGGCATTTGAATCCGGAGGAATAGAGTCTTCCTCCCAACTGAAGTTCCGTCGCGACGTAGTAGGAGACGACCTGAGACAGGTACAACTCCTGTAGCATGCATGGCCAGATCCAACTGGCTCCTCGTTCTCGAAGTATAGAATTGTTAAGTGTCATATAAGACGTTAAACAAGAACACAATGTGTATTGTCAATTATCACGTTTAGGATAATGACGTTTGTTATAAAGTGAAGTTAGTGAGAGACTTGAGTACAAGTCCTCGGTATACTGAAACACAAGTATTTAATCCACTGGTATAGTAGTGTTGGTATGCGTGGGACATACACGTTGTAGTCAGCAACATTCACGCACATAAAATAATATCACAGTGTGCAAGAGTAAAACAACAGTTTACATTAATTATCTTGGTCGTTATTTCAAACAACAGATAGCACACAAGCCGGTGTAATCCGGTAGAAAACAGGTTGCAAGAATCCCATACCGTTCACCGTAGACTGTACTTGTAAATTCCCGGTCAACGTTTGGTCAAACAAGGTCCTAGAATAGGATTAACTGAGAGGGTTAATTTATGTTACCCTTATATAATAATCTTATTGGATCTTTCAACAAATCTTGTATTTGTTATTTCATGTGAGGTTTATTTCTTTTAATTACCTCATGATTGAATGTATATCTTATTTGTTATTCCTTTTTGATTTATTTATAAATCCTTTGATGTACATATATGTATTCATATATTCATGTACTATATTTGTTGTTTATTTTAATTGTCTAAGTGACATAACAACTTATAATTTTCTTAACTATATTTAAATGTCTTACAATGACATAATATTCTTATAATCTCATTATTCTCCTTTTAGTCATAAACAATACTTATTGTTTCTTTTTAACTTCCTTATAACTACATAAGCCATAGTTCTAATTCCATAATTCCTTTAATTAAAATTCTTTCTTCTAATTCCTCAAAATATCCATATAGGACCTATATTTATTTAAATCTAAATTATTACCCTTATATTTCGGTTATTTATAAATCAACCACATTAATTCATAAACTTTATATTTAAATTCTAATCTCATTATATTATAGAGTTTTAACTTCTTATTTAGCTAAATTACATAGTCACACTAATATTTTGGTATATAGCTTTTAAGTACTATAACTTTCAAAAATAACAACTTAGCCCCTTAAATTCTCGGCAATAATATTTTATTTCCCATAATTACAATTTAACCACAAAACCTTATAAACTTTGCATAATGCCTTATAAACTATAGTTTTAATTTTAATTCTCCATAAATGCCGAATATATATATATATAAATTCTTAAATTATCAAACTAACCCCAAATAATTCGGCTTTGGTCTTGAACTCTCCATTAATTACATTTTCACCCCAAAACTTTATAATAACTTCTTAATGACTTATAATCTAAAGTCTAAATATATAATTCCTCAAAATTTCAAAGGTGAGCCTAATAAATCTCTTAATTATGAATTCGCCCACTAATAAGTTCTAAACTTTCATAACAATTTTTATAAATTACATAATAGCCCAAAACTTTATAAAATGCTATTTTAACACTTGTTTAAATTATCTAAAATTCATGAACTTAATTCCTAACCTTATATTATTTCATAATTACACCAAATACCCCTTTAGCTCTCGGCTTTCACAATAAATCCACTAAACTTTGTAAAAATTACATTTAAACCACATAACTTCATTAATTAGCCATTTAAGCACTAATAAAATATTTTTTAACTCTCCAAACTTTATAATATAAGTTTATATACCTAAGTAGGTCATTAAAACCTATTTATCAATTAGAGCATTCGGCCATAAATATTTAGTGACCATATAGTATATAAAAGTGGATTTATACGTCATAATAATTATACTAAATTCATAGGAGTCATATAACTCATGTATAAACTATTGTAATGTCTTATATAAATTCTTAGCTCAAAATAAAGTATTTTTGCCCTTGATATTTCGGCCTTAATTAATTTGTAACATAAATAAATTCTATGACAAAAATGTGTCTTAAGGTAAATATTTTCTATATATGTTATAGATTATATTTTTGGCATATAAAACCATATAGTTTCGGTATTAATTAACCTAGGAGGTATACATAATTTTTGTGGAATTTTTAGAAGCTTAACAAAGCTTATAACATAGAGATTTACTTAGTAAACTTACTTCTTAACAAAGGTGGTTAAGTGTTTGAACTTCTTCTTGAATCTCCAAGCTTTCTCCTAGGTAAACTTGATGCTCCTCTTCGGTTTTATGCAAGAGGTGAAGGTGTTTAGGAGTTAGATCTTGAATAAAGATCTTAAGTAGATTTGGAAGTAGTTTTACTAGACTTTACCTTAGGCTTTTCTCCTTATAAATTCGGCACTCCTAAGGTAGGTGAAGAACAAGTTTTCCTTCATCAAAATGAAGAAGAAAAGAGACTTGTAAGAAGTAGAACTTGGTTACACATAAAAATGTGCTTTAAGGATTTTCAAGCTTTAAAACCTACCTTAAGATAACCTTGAGATGCTCCTTGGATTAATGTTGTTTTGGACAACCCCCTTGGAGATCTAATTGATGCCAAACACACCTTGATATGCTAGGAAGAGTTTTGCTTCAAGACTTGCCAAGAAATGCTAGGAAATTACCTTAAAGATGAAGGTGGAAGTTAAAACTCCATTAATGGACTTAACAGCTTCAAAGGAAGAAGATGAAGCAAGAAGAGAGAGGAGGGAGCCTTACCAAACCGTGGAGGAAATGTGCAAGGAGGGAAATGAGACCTAGCTCACGTAAATGAAAGAGGGCAATTGGAATTTGATTTTGTTTTGTCAATTTTAATGTCAAATGACTTTACTTTTTCTTAGTTTATTTCATGGTTGATTGGCTCAATAAATGTCCTCTTTTCCAGCATAGAAATCGGACATGTGAGGTGTGACAAGGCAAGAGTTGGAAAGGAAATAATTGTGAACTAGAAGACAAGGTGAGAAAAGGTAAGGTATCTTCTTTTGATTTTTCTATGTTATAACTTGTCTTCTTCCTCTCTTGTATATGCACGGTTTAGGGTCTGAATGGAGCTCATTAGATCGGCATTCATGAGCTAAGGAACAAGCAAGGAAGGTTACTTGCTTAAGAAATCAAAAGGCAAAAAGAAAAAGGAATCTACTTTTTGCTTTTAGCATTTGTTTTGTATCTAGCTCACATGGCCTTGTTCCATGACCTAATTTCGACAGCTCTCTGGTCAAATGAGACCTAAATACTTTGGCATTAAGTAATATAACACATGGGAAGGTGAGTCACCATGTTCTATGCCTTTTACAAACTTTTAATGCAATTTTTATACTAGTTTTTGGTCTTAAAATCGGCCCCTATAGAGCACCTTTTTGACTAGTCACACCAACTGATTTAGAAGGTCATTTTAACCCTTTTTAAGATTACCAATTTGTGGTATGTCAAAAACTACAAGGCAATTGCGTAAAACACGTTTTCGTGACACCCGAAGGTGTGTTTTTGTGCTCTAAGGAAATTTTGGGAAACAAATCGTCTTTATGAGTTCCAAGTGTTTGTAAACACTTATTATAGTAAATAAACATATATTAAGATGTTACATTGGGTTATATGAGGTTATATCAACCCATGACATAATTTACGGGCCATCGGGACACACCCGGGCAAAAAGGAGCGCTAAGAAATCCTCCTGTGGTTTTTGCTGAATTTTGAGAAACCACTTCGTGGGTTCTCTTTATAATGGTTAATAATGATGTTAGGAACTCAAGGAATTAATTTTATAGGAGTTCGTGCCACCTCGGCACTCCTCCGGACTTTTCATGCTTTAAGGAGCGGGCGTGAGCACTCCCGAGCGTTTTGCGTTTTTGACTGAATTTAGCTTAGGGAATATATTTGTATATTCATATAATAATTGTATGACCATTTGGTTTGAATATTAGAGGGTCATACAAGGTCATGTTTGACCGTATGCTTCTAAGGCGTTTTAGCGTTTATGGAGAAACGACTATTTTTACGTAACGTTCTCATGCATGGGTTTGCATGCTTACGTGAAATGATTCATATTTGGATTATATTCCAATAAATAATGATTTAATAATATTATTTAGATTTGGGGTATTTCAGGGTAAAATCCTCATATAAGAGGTCGACCATGTCACAAGGGAGTTACTAATCCCTTAGGTCTCTTTTACCTTCTTTACTAGTTCACATCTTCGAACTATCTTTAATCCTCTTGAAGGAGGTTCACTTATCTTTCCACTCTCATTTGTTTCGTGGATTGTGTCATTATGGTTTACTAACCGTTATCGGGTAATTACTCATCCCGCACATCTCCTCACATTCTAGGGAGTTCATATGTTTGCGTTATCGTTATACTTTAACGGATAGTTTGTGTGTTTGCACGTTTTCGTTATCTTAGGCATCGACCCGATCTATGGGTCTCTAGCCTCACGTTACTCGCTACGAGTCGGTCCATACACTATATTAGACCACACCGGCATACAAGTATGTTAGCTCATTTAACATACAACAAGGCATACATAATCAAACAATGGATTATTTTCATGCTTTAATCTTGATTAAGCCGGCACACAAACACACAAATCAACGTAACTCGGTTAGCACGCGGAGTATGAGAAAATCATACCTTTCACCGGGGTTTTTACTTTTACCGTGTCACCACTCGTTCCTCGGTTCACACTTGTTCCACTGATAACATTCAAATGTTTTTATTAACATCAAAGTGTTACGATATGTAATACTATTACTCCCGTACTTAACCCCGTTAACCCGTTTAACTTAGTTTTACTCATGTGTTCGTAAGCTCACAACTTTCTCATTCACCTCTCAAACTTGTTTACACTCCTAATGACCTTTAAACATCATTATTCATGTCTTAATTACCTTATACCATCATTACCATTCAATTCCCCATCTTTAGAATGCAAGAAAGCACCTTCTAAACAATTTTTGGGGTGGTCCGGGTTTGTGTCCGGGGATACAAACCCGGACCAATACTGGAATGTGCTCTCGGGTGACTTTTATGTGTGGTCCAGGTTTAGGGGTGGGTTTACAAACCCGGACCATACCTGTGTAAACCTCTCGGGTGGAATTTTGGGGTGGTCCGGGTTTATGTCCTGGGTTACAAACCCGGACCACTTCAGTTTTACAAGTTTCTGTCGTGTTTTGACACTGGTCCGGGTTTCTGTCCTAGTTTACAGACCCGGACCACTTGCAGGTTTCAAAAATAAGTATGTTTTTGCTTCTGTTTCAACTCCAAACTCATTCCAACTTATTCCCCACTCTTCCTACATATATTCTAGCATGTTTTGACATTGTTTAGGCATTCAAAACTAACATAAAACATCCCATATAATCATCTGTTACTTAGCCCATTTCACTGTAATTTTCCCTCTGTTACAGATTTGTAATCCATGTTCTGTTGTAGTTTTCAATCTTCTTTTCCCTTCCATTATAACTCCACGTATTAACACACTCAATCCCACAGTTTCCTTGACAAATTTTGACAGAACTTGCCCACTTCCTAAGCACTCTCACAACACTAAACAACTCACAAAAATCAGTTTTACATCCCTGTTATATAAGTATAAACCACTGTTACAGCACTCTAAATTCCCTCTGCTATCATCTATGTACCGATGAGCCTCAAGGCTCACTAACCACACCTAGACATCATTAAAACTTCTTAATTGAACAAGCAATATTGCAGTACCATGACTACACCATACAAGGTCATTACTTATGTTCAAAAATGTGGTTTACAGAGAACAAAACCAACCCAAGGTTAGTTTATTACCTTGCTAGTTTTCTGTTTTCTTTTCTCTTCTTCCTCCTTCTCTTGTTCTTTCTTTCTTGCTCTTTCCCTCTCTGTTCTTATCCAAATCGCCCATGTTTCCCCACACACTAAGGGTTACACAGCAAGGCTAATAAGTTTCCAATTTCTCAAATCAAACCCTAGAATTTACAAGAGTTGATTTAGGGTTTACATTGGGAGATTACCTTTGAATCTTTGGATGGAGAGTTTAGAAGCAAACAAGTAGAACTGTAGCACCTTTATTGCCAATGGAACCGGCTGGACATGGAAGAACAAGGAAGTTCAACGTTGGAATTTTGACACCAAAGAAAGGCTAGAAATGGAGAGGTTTGGACTTATTTCTTACCTCAAACAACCAAAGGGTTGTTTTAGCTCAAAATGAGCAGCTTGGACCTTCAGTCGGAGCTACTTCTAAGGTGGTCGAGTGCAAGATTTTGGAATTTTGAAAACTGGAGAGTAATCCCGAAGAAGAGAGGAGTCTCATGGTGGGATTATTTTACGATTTGGAGTTGTTTTAGAATTTGTAGATGAAGAAGAAGAAGAAGCGAACTGCTTGGGGAAGGGCAAATCGCCATCGTAACAGAGAATGAAGAAGGGAGGCTCTGGTGGGAAGAAATAAAATGTGAGTGTGGGGGAATCAGAGAGAGGGATGGGTTTAAAAGTCATCCTCACTTTTCACACACTCTACTTTATTTTTTTGTCATCTTGTGGCTAATAGAAAGTTGATTACTTAATTGTTGTGAGGGAGAGATATTAAATCCCAATAGAACCGGCCCCACTACAATACTGTCCCGGGGCGTTTTCGTTTTTTTTTTTTAACAAGAACGCTCGTTAATTTGCCCGGTTGGGCACTATTCACTAACCGGGCCCGCTTTTCGGATTTTTCTCGTTTCTTTATTTTTAATGGTTATTAAGCTTCCATTAATATTTGTTTATAGTTATTTAATCAACTATAATTTTTATGGGTCTGTTTGACCACTTAAAGTCACGTTTTCGGGTTTTCTCGAAAAACGTGTTTTAAACTCCATTAGTATTTTTAATCCATTATTTGGATCCGTTTACTTCGGGAATCATTCCCGTACACTTATTAGGCCTAACTAGGCCTTAGGAATCCATCTCGGACCCTCTCGAGATCATATATCTCTTATATTCATTTAATGCGCGTTTTAGCGTTTTTTCGCGTTTTACGCATTTTCTCTTTTCTTCTGGTTTTATTCTCTTTACCCATACTCTTTAGGCACCATTAGGCCATTAATAATCATATTAGAGTAATTTAATCACGATTTTTAGATCCGGGGTATTAAAACTCCAAAATACATTATAATACATAGTTTCATTCCCTTAATTAATTAATTCACTAAACAACCACTATAATTTAGTAATTATTATTTGAACACCCTAACTTTAATAAATCACCAATTAGCCACATTCATTTTCGGCTTTGCCATATTTTTCTTATAATTACATTTCAACTCTAATCTCATTATATTATATAGTTTTAACTCCTTATTTAATTATATTACAAAGACACCATTAATATTTTGGTATATAACTTTCGAACATTATAACTTTTCAAAAATTACAATTTGGCCCCCCAAACTTTCGGCCTTAATACAATATTTTCTATAATTACAATTTAACCACAAAATCTTATAACCTTTACATAATGACTTATGAAGTATAGTTTTAATTTTATTTCTTCTTAATTACCGAATATATATATATAATTCTTAAATTACCAAACTAACCCAAAGTACTTCGGCTTTGGTCATGTACTATCCATTAATTACATTTTCACCCCAAAACTTTATAATGGTTACTTAATAACTTATAAACTATAGTTTAAATATTTAATTCTTCAAAATTTTGAAAGTGAACTACATAATTTCCTTATTTACGAATTCGCCCTATATTAAGTTCCAAACTTTCATAATAACTTTTATAAATTACATAATAGCCCAAAACTTTATAAAGTGTTATTTTAACACTTGTTTAAATTATCTAAAATTCATAAACTAAATTCCTAACCTTATACTATATCATGTTTATCCCAAGGACACCCTTAACTCTCGGTTTTTATAGTATATGCACCAAACTTTGTAAAAATTACATTTTAGCCACATAACTTAATTAATTAGCCATTTAAGTACTAATAAAATATTTTTAACTCTCCAAACTTTATAATATAAGTTTATATACCTAAGTAGGTCATTAATACCTATTTATCACTTAGACCATTCGGCCATAATTAATTAGTGATCATATAGTATATAAAAGTGGGTTTATATGTCAAAATAATTATACATAAATTCATAGGAGTTATATAACTCATGTAAAAATTATTGTAATGTCTTATATTGATTCTTAGCTCAAAATAGAACATTTTTACCCTTGGTAATTCGGTTTGAATTTGTACCTAACATAGATAAATTTTGTGACACAAAAATGTGTCTTAAGGTAAATATTTTCCTTATAGGTTATAGATTATATTTTTGGTATATTATACCATGTAGTTTCGGTTTTATATAACCTAGGAGATGTACATAATTTTTGTATAATTTTTAGAAGCTTAACAAAGCTTAAAACATAAAGATTAACTTAGTAAACTTACTTCTTAACAAAGGTGGTTAAGTGCTTAAACTCTTCTTGAATCTCCAAGCTTTCTCCAATGAAATTTTGATGCTCCACTTCGGTTATATGCAAGTGGTGAAGGAGTTTAGGAGTTAGATCTTTAATAAAGATCTTAAGTAGATTTGTAAGTTGTTTTACAAGAATTTACCTTAAGCTTTTCTCCTTATAATTTCGGCACACCTAATATGGATGAAGAACAAATTTTCCTTCATGAAAATGAAGAAGAAAAGAGTCTTAGAAGAAGTAGAAATCGGTTACACACAAAAATGTGCTTTAAGGATTTTTCAAGCATGAAAACTACCTTAAGATAACTTTGAGATGCTCCTTGGATTAATGTTGGTTTAGACAACCTCCTTGGAGTACTAATTGATGCCGAATCCTTGTAGGTATGGTAGGAAGAGTTTTGCTTCAAGGCTTGACAAGAAATGCTAGGAAATTACCTTAAAGATGAAGATAGAAGTTAAAACTCCATTAATGGACTTAAGAGCTTCAAAGGAAGAAGATGAAGCAATAAGAGAGAGGAGAGAGCCTTACCAATTCGTGAGTGAAGTGTGCAAGGGGAAGAATGAGACTAAGCTCACGTAAGAAGAGAATGCAATTTGGAATTTGATTTTTGTTTTGTTAATTTTCAATGTCAAATGACTATTCTTTTTCCTTAGTTTATTACATGAGTTATTGGCTCAATAAATTCCCTTATTTCCAGCATATGTTCGGCCATAATGCAAGACAAGGCAAGGTGGGAACAATTATGCAAGCTAAATGACAAGGTAAGAAAAGTAAGGCTTTATTCCTTTGATTTTTCAATTGTTGAATGATGTCTTCTTCCTCCTATGTATACCCACGAAATCATAGCTTAAATGGAGTGTCTCAACCGGTAATGAAGAGCCAAGGACAAGCAAGGAAGGTCACTTGAATTATAAGAAATCAAAAAGGTTGAATCTAGATCTACTTTTTGCCTTTTTCAATTTGTTTTTGTCTAGCACACATGGTCTTGTTTCCCTTCATAATTTCGACAGCATGGAGCTCACATGAGACTTATATTCTTCTGTCATTAAGTATTATAGCACATGGGAAGGTGAGTCACCATGTTCTATGCCTTTTATAAACATTAAATGCAAATTTTATACTAGTTTTTGCACATAAAATCGGCCCCTATAGAGCACCTGGTTTGACACTGCCTCCAACTGATTTAGAAGGTCATTTTAACCCTATTTAAGATTCTTAATTCGTGGCATGTCAAAAACTACAAGGTAATTGCGTAAAACACGTTTTAGTGACACCCAAAGGTGTGTTTTTGTGCTCTAAGGAAATTTTGGGAAATAAATTGGTTTTATGAGTTCCAAGTGTTTATAAACACTTATTATGGTAAATAATGATATATTAGGATGTTACGGGCCATCGGGACATTCCCGGGCAAAAAGGAGCGCTAAGAAATCCTCCTGTGGTTTCTGTTGAATTTTGAGAAACCACTTCGTGGGTTCTCTTTAGAATGGTTAATAATGATGTTAGGAACTCTAGGAATTAATTTTATAGGAGTTCGTGCCACCTCGGCACTCCTCCGGGTTTTTCGTGCTTTAAGGGGCGTGCGTGAGCACTCCCGAGCGTTTTGTGTTTTTGACTGAATATAGCCTAGAGAATATGTTTATATATTCATATAATGAGCGTATGACCATTTGGTTTGAGTTTTAGAAGGTCATACAAGGTCATGCTTAATCGCCTGTTTCTAAGGCGTTTTACGAACGTTCTTCTTGTCAAGATGTTTAGTGCGTATCTTTGACCTTTGATGAGTTATTATATCTTCATAATATATACAATAGGTGTAACATAAGTTGCTACATTTATCTAATTGTGTATTTCAATTTATTGTAGCATTTATAGATGCTTAGGCATTCGTAAAGTATTTACGTTGCTCGTTTGTGTACACGTTGGTATTGTTCTTTTTTGTTGACGCTCTTTATATCGAGCTAGTTATGCAAGAAGTTTGGTCCTTGTTAATATTTGTACATGAACGTTTGTACGAATATGTTTAGTAAAATTACGCTGGTTAGCGTTTATGGTAAAACGACTATTTTTCGTGTCGTTTGCATGCGTGAGTTTGCATGCGCACGTGTAATAACATTAATTCACGTAACGTTTGCATGTATAGATTAGCATGTGTAACTAAAACGATCTGTCTCTAGATCAATTCTTCATTATTTAATAATAAACAAGTATTAGTTAGATTCGGGGTATTTCACCCGGTTGGTGTATGCATTGTGGATATGTGATTGTAAATATTTAAGTAATGGTATTTCTTGTTGGTTAGACCGTAGCAAGGTCCTGGTGATAGTTATTCCCGCTGCGACGTTTAAATACTAATTGTTAAGAAGCGATAACCTAGACTGGCTTAGGATGGGGTGTTACAGTAGCAATGTATCAGCATGGTACCCCACATATGTATACAAGTAGAGTCCGGAACACAGGAAGTAGTCGACTCCATACTACAGTCACAAGAGCAAGAGCAACGGATTACCAAGAACGGTTAAAGTAAAGGAACTCAGTTAAGTTAACGAGACTAAAGGAATTAGTGAATTCATTTCAAGGAAATGTTTAAGAGTCAGGAGGTGCGAAGTGCACTAACTGTTATGTAAAGACATCACATATGTCTTAAGAATCCCGAGGGGCAAACATGATAGCTGGAATGGTGACCCAGCCTGTGCATGGCAAGCAGATGCCTAATATAGACACATTATTGTGCAATGAACGGGATGAAACTCCCAGAATGAGTACCTACACTACCAGGAAATGTTGATCTTCATAGAAGAGGATAATAAACCAGTTAAGAACTCAAACGGCGTGGCTAACTGAGTATACCAATAAGTGTGAACCAGATGTAATGGCATAACTTAGCAACACCCAGGAGCAATCCTTGAAGGGTGCTCGCATCAACGATAGTTGAACAAAATAACGTGACAGAAACACAAGGGTTGAAACTAACACCCAGTTTAGACATAAGTTGTCAGGAGACGGACTGACAATCCTAAGGGGCATCCCATGAAAGGAAACGGAATGCAACAACCTTGTCATGGAGCTCAATATGATATCCAAACTATGTAATGTTGTACAGAGAACTGAATGTGTGTGAACTGTCCACAATGGACAGAGCTCGAAGCAGTAAGGCTCATAAGCCACAAATAAAATGTGTTATGCAAATTAGATTGATAGTAGAAGTTTATGTTGTATAAGTGAACAGAGCGGAGAAAGAACCACTGCATTAAGAGTGGAGATACCTCTCGATATCGTGAGACCGCAGGAGCGGTAGTTATGTGAAACAAGTTCAAGAAATATGTTAAGGATTGATCATGTTGATATTGCGAGAGAACAGTTAGTTTAGTAGCATGTGAAGCACCCGGCTGAATAACAGCGGCTTGTAACTCGAGTGAGCTACGCTCAAGGAGCATTCAGTAGTCATCCAAATGAGTGGCGAACCATAATACGAAGGATGTAAGTATATGTGTGGGAGTTAATGTGACAGTAAATAGACCATGTAAGTTAGTGTTATACAAGGAGCACGGTGCGAAGTAAGCGACCGTTGTATAAGTATTGTTAAACGACAATATGGAAACTAAGCACAGTTATGAGTTAAACCCAATAGAGATACAACAGTAAGTGATACCAAACAAACTAGGCAGTAAGCTAGTAGCCAGTATTACGAGATCAGAATCTCGATGAAACACAGTGTGAATTCTGTTGCGAATCGCATGAGAGATTTGCTGCCAAGAGTTTACGCCTCTGCACTCTGTATGACTGAGTGTTTTGGTATTGCACTTGCGCAGTAATGATCGAGTGGGATAGCTAGGAATTGGAAACATGTTAATTGTGGGGAATAATGTCATAATGGCCGATGCATAGGAGATGCAAGGCCGCACCAATGAAAGAATACATGTACAAAACCAAATGTGGAGACATGATTAACAGTAAGTAACTACAATAGCACTAAATATCAAATACCGGTATGGGATATACCTCAAGTGTGGGAAATAGCTGAGAGAGCACTACACATTGGGTAGCAGCTCAACCTCAACCGACAGTAAGTAAGAAGGAAACAAGTCAATCATTGTGAAATACGTAGCAGTTTAGACAGTAAGTTATTAGAGAAGTGGATGGAAAGTTTTGTAACTCACCGAGCTCGCTAACGGTAAGAGATACCACGCATCGGTTGAGAAACCGTTATTACCAAGACAAAGGTGATAATTGGAGAAGTACAATACAGTAAGAATAATGAATGGGGCAAACTAAGCCCTACAGTTGTCAGAGTTGCACAGCAGAAACTAGTGAGCCAGTGATTCAAATGTTGAATGTGCATGGTGAACATGAGTGAACGGCTAATTATTTAAGCCTAGAAGCCTCACAGGCCAAAACCGAAACCAGGTAAGAGTTTAAGCAAACTCTAATGAGATTTCTTAGGTTAGGAACTAAACCACCAATATGGTTAAGATCCGCTAATCAGATGCATTGTATAATAGACCGCGTGGAAGTTAAAACACTTCACGACGGCAGAACATTTTAAACCGATGTCCAGTGATTGATTACGTGGGCGTAATCCCTTTTAGGGGGGTAGAGTGCAAAACCACTTAGTGTGTATTACTGTACAAGTGTACGTAGTGTATGTGACCTATATTGTGCATAGCACAAAATAATTGTTTTGGTGATTGGTGTGTGTGTTACGTAAACGTACACATTCATTCATGGTTTAATTGTGGTAATTGCGCACAGAAGATGCGAATACCATTGTGATAAGTGTGTTTATTTGTTAACAGTGGTGTGTGATAATACAAGTGTGGGGAGTAGAGAAACTCCCGGGGAACTAAAACACCGACATTATATGTTCATATGACACTAAATGTGAAACTGTGCGTTGTATTTTGATAAAATATATGTGTATATATATACTATATAGTGATTCATGAAAGGGTATGAAACCGATATAAAACCTAGTGAGAATAAGATTCCCTAGGTAACAGGAATAAAGTGAATGGAGATAACTGGTAGACGTAGTTCTATCCTTTGGAGATGTAATGATTATGTCTAGAAAGACAAAAAGATAGAAAACTAGAAATGAGTGATTTACTTGATGCTTGAAATTGAAGTGGGAGGTGAAACTTGATTATCATGAGATCAAGGGAAGCCGAACACAAATTGGGGTGGAAGGATAGTTCAACACTGATGCTGATCACATCAGGGTTGGATGACTCTTGAAGCTCCCTATAAGTGGTCACAATTAACCATGCTAAGAAAAGAAGTAAGGAGCATAAGTTGGAATTGGAGTTGTATGTGTTTTCACAAGGATTTTGAATTGGTATTTATAAACGTCGATAGATACTTTACATAATTAAAGTTCTCTTACTTAACCTCACAAGGAAAAATTTTAAATTTAAGTGATTGTTTTGATCTCCCAAAGGAACGGGGACGGAAGGTGTCCATCGCGACCGGGTTCTGCGGGATCACAGTGTATATAAAAGATATTTTTGATTGTTATACATGCTATGACATGTTGTGTGGTATGTGTAATAAATATTATTTTGACCTTGAGTTCCAAAAGTGTATGTTATCAAGACCTACGAGTCTAAACGTTGTTGTGTTACATAGACCTATGTGTCTAAAGGCTGTTATGTTATCAAGACCTATGGGTCTAAATGTTGTTATGTTACCCAGACCCAAGAGTCTAAGGGTTGTTAAGTATGTGCAAATGTTGTTAAGATACCCGGACCGTTAAGTCCGAGGTTATCATGTAAGTATGTTATGTTATGTATGGATGTGTATATGTACCCGGACCGTTAAGTCCGAGGTTGTGATGTAAAGCATGTTTGGTTACGAATGTTTTATTTTGTAAGTAATCCCCGTGTTCTAATTCAATTGATGCGTGGGAAGTGTGAACTTCGAGGACGAAGTTCTTTTAAGGGGGGTAGATTGAAATACCCCAAACCTTGATATGTTGTTTAAACATTAAACTATGATATTTAAAGGCTAAAAAGTGCCTTAGAAATGTCAGTGTACAATTTAAACCATAGTAAAACACAATAAAGCACTAAGACACAGCTTGAGCAAAAACATGCTCTAAGCTTGCAGTGAACTTGGTTGGGACCCAAAGAGCCTACCAAGACTTAGTGATATTCAATTATGATTTAATAAGGCTAATTAAGTCCTTAGGAAACCTTGGTAGACAATTAAACCAAACAGAACACAAATAAATACCTTAAGGTCAATATGGGCTAAAATGTGTTCTAAGTTTGGGATAAATTTGTATAAGACCTAAAGGTCATACCTATACCTTATAAATATGATAATGAATATATTAAATCAATTACCAAAGAAAACCAGGCTTGAAAACAAGTTAAAACACAAAATGTGCTTTAAGGAGTCTTAAAGCACATTTTTGAAAGATTGTCTTGTAAATGAGTTTTGAGTGGCTAAATGTCCATCATTACTCTTTAATAATATGTGTACTACATAGTATCACATTTGGAAGTCTAGATCAATGAGAAATCAAAAATTTCACATCTATGTGCCTTGTTTAAGTGAATAGTAACTATTATAAGCTAGTTATAACATATGTTATTATAAGTAATTTAATTGGTCAACTAAGACCAAAACACCCCTAACTAACTAAAGGGGTCCGGTTTTCATGGTGTGAGTCACCACCCTTGCTAGCACTTATCAAGTAAATACATAAAGGATAAAGCAAGTTACTATTTGCTTTTAACAAACAAATATCTAAAACTAGCTACTTACCTTCTCATTCTCTCATTTCTTTTGTTCCCACCGTAGGCAACCCTTCTTCCTCCTCTCTCCATCGGTTTGCAGCAGCTCTCACACCATTCTCCATCTTTGAACTCTTATATCTCCTAGCTCTCTATGCCAAATCAAAAACTAAGACTACCATTCTTTTAGTTAAGTCAAGCTCTTCAATTCTATCTTTTCAAATCTTCAAAAGCCTCATTCCGGTGCCATGGAGATTCACCATTGATGGAGCTTGAGCTCACCTTTTCATGCCTTGTCATTCTCCTTTGCTTCAAGGTAAGGAAAATCAAAGAAAACAACATTCCCTCTTGTTTTTGTGTGTAACCGAGAATCACCTTTGATGGTGTCTTCTCTTGTTCTTTCATAGCTCCATTTCAATGTTTAAGGGACAAGGAGGAGTCCTCTCTTGTTACATATTCAAGTTCTCTTTCAAATTCAAAGGTAAATATCATTTTAGTGTATTAAAACACTTATGTTAAACTTGGGTTTGTATATGAGTTTAAGTGTGAATTCTTAAGCTCATTACCCTTATATGTATATTGATTAGAAAGTTGACAAGTGATCAAACTCCTTGCTGATTTTCGGTTCAAGGAAACAAGAAAGAAGTTTGAGAGGAAAAGAGGTAAACAAACTATCTCAATGTAGTTTAAATGCCTTAGGAAAAATGAGCTTGATTTGCTTAATAAAATACCTAAGGAGCCAATGGTGAATGACCTAGTAAAATGCTCTCAAGGAAACTATTAAAGGGCATAGTGTTGTTGTGTATGTAATTGCAGGTCAAAGGCATTATTTATGTGGAAATTCAGTGTTTAAGGTTTATGCAATTTAAGGGCCTAAGAGCCATGTTATTTAAGGGCCTATGTGCCAAGCAATTTAAGTTTATGCACTATATTATGATGTGGTGTAAATTTGGTGAAGTGTTGTGTGTGAGAATACTCTTGATGGATTTTAGGTGTTCTTGAATGAAATAAGGTAAAAACCTAAGTGTTTGGATGTGAGAATATACAAGAGAAGCTATGGCAAAATTTGGAAAATGTATAAGAAGTTGTAAGTGTTTTAAATGAGTTTTGGTGAACTAGGAAGTGTTAATGGTGAACAAGTGTTTTACTAAGGAAGAAAACATGTATTAAGGTGATTTAGAGTGATACAAGGATTTAAGTATTATCTTGGAAGTTCTAGGAATTCAATGTGTGTTTTTGAGGATGTATTAAAGTCTTGGAGAAGTTTGTTTAAGGTTTAGGAATGTTGATGTACAAGGAGGAAATGATGTTTAGGTAAGATATGAAAAAGGAGATTTAGTTATTAAGAAAAGATGTTTGAGAGATGATTTTATGATGGTAAGGAAACATTTTTGGCATAGTGGTTATCATAATTATGAAACACCACTTAGAGGAACTAAAGAGTTTTGGTAAGAAACATTGTAAGTGTTTATGGAGTTATAAAATGAGTTTTATGGTTGTTGTATGAAGGGTTAAATGTGCCAAATGATGTTAGAACGCATTAGGAGGCTTGAGGAGAAGTTTGGAGAAAGTTTGACAAGTTTTGGACAAGTTCTGATGTTGTCCGACCCAGTGGTCCAACCCAGGGTAGGTCGGACAGCCTCTGTTAATTCACCCGTTGATGTTTCTGGAATGGTCTGACCCAGAGGACTTGGGTCGGACATGGGTCGGACAGGAGGACTTGAAAGATGGAAAAAGTTTCTGGAACGGTCCGACCCAGTTGTGGGTCAAACGGTGGGTCGGACGGCCCAAAACATGTAAAAAAAAAACAAATTAAGTGTGGTTTAAGTAGTAAACCCTAGTGAGTTATAATGACAATTTAAGTGGGGGAAAAGTTGTATTAAAATGTAAAAGTAAAACAAGTTAAAATGTGAAGTTATTTAACTAAGCTAACGGGGATAAGTTATGAGCATTAGACTTTAAACAATCATGTTACCCCGATGTTAATAAAAGTACATGTAATATTATCAGTTGTTCGAGAATTGCTCGAGGAACATAAGTGGACATGATAGAGTGGACTCCGGTGACAGGTATGGTTTTCTTGCAACCTGTGTCCTACCGGACTACACCGGCTTGTATGCCAATGTGTTTTTCTGTATGTTTGCCACGTTATAAGATAAATCATGAAACGAGTTTACAGTCGTTATTGTTGTTGTGTGTTTACGTGCCGATACCGGTAACCTCGAATGTGCATGAAGGGTTAGTTAACCTCTATTAGGTAAATGTAAGAGACCGGTATCCGGTGATAACGTTTCCGACCTAAGGAACGTTCTAACCACGGCTATGCGTGAGTTAGTCATGTGATGTTTGTGTGTGAATGTATGACTCTCCCTTCCCTTGTGTGTGTGTCTAACAAGACTTAACCCAATGTTTGTGATTCGTTATTTGAGTACAATGTTGAACTACTAACAAGTGCTAACGGGGGAAGTGAGGAGTCCGGTCTGTTCCGGCCACGCGTGTGAGTATGGGGGTCGTTGTCATATCAGGTTCGATCCTCTCTGTATGTTATGGTTGTTTTCCAATTTGGTTTCCAACCTTCCCTTTAGCTTAACCAAGGCTATTTTACTGACTCACGTCGGGCCACAGGGGCATACTATGTTTATGTTTGTTCGGTGTGCTTGGATCACTATATCCGAGGCACCTTGTGTTAAGTTATCCGTTCATTTAACGTGACAGTAACGAGTTATGTAACGAGCTTATCATGAGACTAGCAACATTCTCTAGGCTACAAGTGAACTGACTATGTTTGGGCCGGTTCGTAAAGGGAACCGTTCCCGTTATGTTATGTATTATTGTTGTGCTGCAATTCTTATTGCGATGTGATGTGATATGTTGTTAGGATGTGGAGTATGTGGATTATGGATATGAATGCCAGTTTATTGTAAGAGGCGTTTAAGGATAACCCGAATGGTGGTTATGTGTCGTCTATTAAGGAAATAGCTCCGTTAAAGGAGAAACACTCTAGGGGTTAAAGATCACAATGGGTGATTTGTTAAGTGCAGTTGTATTGGCAGTTTTAATGAGCCATTGTTGTGCAGTGTAATGTGTTATGTATTTGTAGTTTACATGCATGATTCTGATATAATCAACCGCATGCTAAGACGACAAATAGTTGTGTGTGGCCCGGTAGCATGCGGGCTGCGGGATTACCATACCAGCAAAGGTGTTGAGCCCCTTGGGGGCCACCCTTTCTCTTCCCTTTCCTTTTTCAACAACAAGGAGCTGGAAGCCGTTCGAGAGTATGACGGGGTAGTCGTTGTACAGGGGTAACCATTTAAGTTGTATATATATTCAGTAGGTGTAGTAAGACCGAAATTGTTATCGGCATTAGTTTTGTGAATACTCGGTACAGTTGGAAGGTATGTGTATGTTTGTTGTTAATGAAAAAGGGATAGCAATGTGTAGTCGCTCGGGAATCTAGTCCATCAGACCGATACAATGTATGTGTAATAGCCTTGTCAGCCACGTGGGTGGTTAACGGCGTGTAACACCAACGAGTTAAGTAATGTGATGAAGGAAGTTTTCCGCTGCAGTTTATTGTTAAGTCTGTTAATGTTAGACGGGGTGTTACAAAAAACAAGATAAGGACGAAACACCTAAGTCTCTGAGTAAAGGAGTACCCGTGGTGTCTTGGTCCATTAGTGATACCATAGTATTTATGTATGGAGAGTAGAAGCATGCTGATCTCGCAAATGAAGATAGTGTTAAAGTCAAGTGATGTATTAATCATGGGTGGGCAGTCAAGGAGGTTGTATCATGATATCAAGAAAACCAAACTGAATATGGCACCTTTGGTAGTAATCAATGCCACACACCTGAATCCTGGACGTTTGAATTTAACCTTTAGGCAATACTGAAGCCATGTGTAACCATGTAATGTGTGAAGTTAGTTGTGCATTAAGTATGTTATGTATTTAGTGATGTCAAATCAATGTAAACCAACTTACGGTATAAGGAGTGGTGTTAATGAATAAAACGGTGTTAATTTTTGAGTATACCAACCGTGTTATTACCGTTGTACTTATAAAGTGTATAAATTAAACTAAGCTGTGCACTCGGAATGGAAGGTACACTGAGTGTGTGTACTGAGGCAGAAGCCGGCAAGAGCGGCACTATCCTCACTGGTACCTTCCCAGTTAATGCCGTAGACGCATCAATCTTGTTCGACTCTGGAGCCTCACACACGTTTATCTCACTTTCATTCGCGATGAGGCTAAGGTTAGACGGTGAAGAGATGCCTGACTTTCTAGTCACTCTCCCGTCGAAAGAGTGGATCATGTGTACCTGCTACTACCGAGATGCCACCGTCCCAATTAAAGATGAAGAGTTCCCGATCGACATGATAGAGTTCGAGGGCCTCTGATTTGATGTAATAGTGGGGATGAATTGGTTGGAGCGGTACAAAAGTTGAATCCTATGTGCCGAGCACCGTCTGCTTCTTCGGAGTCCGAATGGGGTTACCATCTCATACCGCTAGAGGCCCAGGGAGCCTTCGACTCAAATCATCTCTGCCATGGCTATGTATCGTGAGTTACAATGGAAGAATGATGTATACCTCTGCTATATCCAGGACATAGAGAGAGATCTGGATTTTAGCCCAGATGTGCCGGTAGTGTCGGAGTTTCCCGATGTCTTTCCTAAGAAACTATCGGGCATGCCACCAACACGGGTAGTGGAGTTCAAGATTGAATTGGTTTCGGGCATCGGACCAATAGCGAAGGCGCCCTACCGTATGGCTCCAGCTGAAATAATGGAGCTCAAAGAGTAGCTGCGAGACCTACTTGACAAGGGATTCATACGCCTGAGCGTTTCACCATGGGGAGCACCAGTCCTCTTTGTGAAGAAGAAGGATGGTAGCCTCCGCCTCTGCATCGATTATAGAGAGCTTAATGTTGTTACGGTGAAGAACCGTTATCCTTTACCACATATCGATGATCTGTTCGACCAATTGAAAGGAGCATCAGTATTCTCCAAGATTGACTTGTGATCAAGTTACCACCAATTTGCTATTCGAGAGGGTGACATTGAGAAGACCGTGTTCCGAACTAGATATGGTCACTACGAGTTCACGGTTATGCCGTTTGGTCTATCCAATGCACCGGCCAAGTTTATGGATTTAATGAACCGCTTGTTCCGAGATCAGTTGGACAAGTCAATGGTAGTCTTCATCGACGATATTCTTGTGTATTCAAAGTTGAAGGGTGAGCATGAAAGCCACCTGAGAAGTGTGTTGCAAACGTCAAAGGAGAGCCAGCTATACGCGAAATTCTCTAAGTGTGAATTCTGGTTAAACCAAGTTTCGTTTCTTGGTCATGTTATTTCTGAAGCTGGGATCGCAGTGGATCCGGCCAAGATTGATGCAGTGCGCACCTGGCCTAGGCCGAAGACGGTTACCGACATCTGGAGCTTCCTCGGTCTGGATGTCTCGAAGCCAATGACTTCCTCAATGAAGAAGGATGCACCATTCGAGTGGACGGACGACTGCGAGAGTTCCTTTCAGAGCCTCAAGGACACTCTGACTTCTACACCAGTGCTGAATATACCAAACGGTACAGATGGTGTTGAGGTCAACTGCGACGCATCAGGTAAAGGTATGTGTTGCGTGTTGATGCAATACAGGAAGGTCGTTGCTTATGCCTCCCAACAGCTGAAGAAGCATGAAGAGAACTACCCTACCCACAATCTAGAATTGGGTGCCATTGTCTTCGCCTTGAAGATATGGCGACACCATTTTTATAGGGTAAGCGTGACAATCTATTCAGATCACAAGAGTTTGAAGTACCTGTCCACCCAGAAAGACTTGAACAAGAGACAACAAAGGTGGGTCAAGTTTCTAAACAACTACAACATCAACCTTCAGTACAAGGAAGGTAAAGCGAATGTTATAGTTGATGCATTGAGTAACCGAGCACACTCTCCTCATGCGCTAGTCAATCACTCTAGCTTGGTTGAAGAGGTGCGGAGTGCTCAGATGTCGGATCAGTACATGCAAGAAATCAGGCAGAAGCTGATTGACGACACATTCGAGAGTTAGAAGTACGATTTCTGACTTCACGACAATTACTTGATTAGGCTAAATGGCCGACTGTGTATTCCGAGAAGTAGCACCGAGCTAAAGGAGCGCATACTGAGTGAATCTCATTGCTCTACTACTTCGATTCACCCTGGAGCTTCAAAGATGTATAAGAGTATGAAAATATTTTTTTGGTGGACTGGAATGAAAAAAGATGTAAATGATTTTGTGGTAAGGTGTCTCACTTGTCAGAAAGTAAAGTTTGAGCACCGACGGCCTGGCGGTATGGTGCAGCCAATCCCAGTGCCAGAGTGGAAGTTCCATGATATTTCCATGGACTTTGTAGTTGGGCTTCCGCCTACAAAGGGAGGTCTCAATATGATATGGGTCATTGTTGACTGACTGACCAAGGTAGCCTGATTCATTCCGATGAAGGACACTAGGAAAGTGGCAAAGCTTGCAGAGCTCTTCGACCGAGAGATTATAAGGCATCATGGGGTACCGAAGACAATCGTGTCTGATAGGGATATCAGGTTCCTCTCGTGGTACTGGAGATCTACACGGGAAACGCTTGGTACCGAGCTGAAGTTGAGTACAGTGTTCCACCCTCAAACAGATGGTCAGAGTGAGCGCACCATTTAGACGCTCGAAGATATGTTATGTGCATGTGCACTTGACTTTCAGACCAGCTCGATTGATAAGATACACTTGATCGAGTTTAGCTACAACAAAAGTTTCCATGCTTTGATCAAGATGTCTCCTTTCCAGGTATTGTACGGTAGACCATGCCGCACGCCATTATGCTCGGATGAGTCAAGTGAGGTGGTCATTATAGGGCCCAAATATCTGGAGCAACTATAAGCGGATGTACGCCAGATCCGAGATAATATGAAGGCAGCTCAAGATAGGAAGAAATCATATGACGATGTGTGACGACATGACTTGGTGTTCGTCGTGGGCGACCAAGTATTTCTAAGAGTTTCCCCCATGAAGGGTTTAGTTTCGATTTGGCCAGAAAGGTAAGTTAAGTGCAAAATATGTGGGGTCTTATGTTGTCACGGAGCGGATAGGCCCAGTAGCTTACAAGCTTAATCTGTCTACTAAGCTGGGCAAGGTACATGATGTATTTCATGTATCAGAGTTGAAGAAATATATGTCTCATCCGTCTCATGTACTTCAGCCTGAAAGGCTAACATTAAAGGCGACCATGCGATCAGTGGAGACTCCCGTACGGATTTTGGACACTAAGACTCGAGACACCTGCCATAAGTCTGTTCGACTGGTGAAGGTTCTCTGGTGTAACCACAAAGTCGAGGAGGCCACTTGGGAGCTGGAGGATAGTATGAGGGCGAAGTACCCGTCATTTACACTCTAGTTTTTGTTTGTATAGGGTATGGGGCGTACCCCTATTTAAGGGGGGTAGAGCCGTTTTGTTATGTATGTACGGCATGTATTGAAATACATTATCAATGTTTTTATGTTATAAACCTTTGAGTCTGAATGATGTTATGTTACCCGGACCTTGAGTCTGATGGTTGTTATGTAAAGTATATTTGTTATGGAAGTTTTGTCTTAAGTTTTAGCTTGCAAAGAAATCCTCATGTTATAATTAAATGATGTGTGGGAAACAGTGAACTTTGAGGACAAAGATATTTTAAGGGGGGTAGATTGAAATACTTCAAACCTAAGTACGTTATTTAATGGTTAAACTATGGTTTATTAAGGCTAAAAAGTGCCTTAGAGATGTTAGTATGCAATTTAAACCATAGTAAACACGATAAAGTCACTAGTAGAAAAATAGCCTATTTCGGCGGTTCCAAGGGGCCTATTTCGGCGGTTGTAAACCGCCGAAATGAGCACCACCGAAATAGGTCTGAGAACCTATTTTGGCGGTTTTACAACCACCAAAATAGGGGTACCTATCTCAGCGGTTGTAAACAGAACCGCCGAAATAGGTGGGTGCCAAAATCAAAATCTGACGATGTCTATCTCGACGGTTGTGAGCTAAGAGCCGCCGAGATAGACTCATGGTTGGTCTCAGAATCGGTCAATTCCAGAAGGTAGCATGAGTCTATCTCGGCGGTTGTGTGCTAAGAACCGCCGAGATAGGCCCCATTTTGGCATCTATTTCGGCGGTTCTAAGCTATGAACCGCCGAAATAGACCCCCCCCCCCCCTTTTTTTTGTTTTTTCCATCCCAGCATATATATTCACCGCAACACACCAAATGATTCAACGAGACCTGTAATAAAGCTTCATCCACACAGGGAGCTCCAGCACACATTTAAAAAGTTGTAAAAGCTCCAAATTAATATCAACGACGCGCCAAACCAATCCAATTACACTTAATAATTACACACTTTCATTATAAATAAAAAACCACATCACAATTCATGTCTACCATTACACCATCCACAAGTGTACAAAATTTCAATTACATACTCAAAAAAGTTCACAAAACATCTTCATGATCATCAACAATTCATTAAACATGTGCAGACGAACTCCGACCATTCCTCAAGAATCTTAACAATTTGAGCATCGTCATATTGACCACCTTAGAGCACTTTTTCGTAAGCCTTGAAAAAAATGAAAATTAATCTAAAACGTACAAGTCTAACAACATGTAAAGAGCATAACTGAAACTTTCAAAGAATATTACCTTGTCTAACGAGTGTTCAGGTAAAAGGTTCGACGCTCCTAATATGTCAGACATGAATCTCACGACATAGTATCCACATTCTGAACCCCTAGGCTGCACCGGACACCATACAAACACACATGTTGACAGTTATAAACAAGTTTAAAAATTATCACACAAATTTATCTATTAAGAGAGTACCTTGACAGTGTTCCAAGGGATGTTACTCTTCATTGTTTTATTCTGGGGAGATAATGCAGCTCTCATGGAACTATATACATCAGCAATATATATAGTTTTAAGCATCAGTAGCAAGTTATGAAATAGTTAATGTTAAGTAATAACAATTGTTGTTTACGGTAACAAACTAAATACCTCAGTATTGCGGTGGCGATCTTTGGTCTCTTGACACCCTTACCAAGTGAGTCAAATTGCAAGACTCATGGGTACTTCAGCACCAGCACAAGCAATGACCAATGTCGACTGTCCACAAATTACACAATGTGTTGAAATCATTAAACAACTAACACAAACTATATGATTTAGATAATACTAATAGAATTAGTCAAATATCATACCCTGAATGATATGGCAGCATAATAAATGACTTGTCAGCACATTCAAAGATGGCATTCGTTAGAGATTGCATAAGACCTTCTATGTCACTTGCCATCTGGACTTCACAGCACATTGAAGGACACAGGAATCTGAATCTGTGATCTTCATAAACATTGATTGCCTTATTATGCACCCACCTATGAGGATAATATCATTAGTTATTAATTTTTTATTCAAACATCTAATTCATCACCAATCAATGCATTCAAAATATAAAAGGTAGAAGTCACTCACATGACGGCTGACTTGATAATCGACATATTCAACCAATCCCTCCTGAAACACTCCTCGAAGTCAGACATATATATCTCAAATTGATGTGTATCTCCTGGTTGAACTTGATGGTGAAATATTCTCTCCTCATCTTCCACAGTGAGGGAATCACAATGAGGTGGTAACAGCAACAACGATGAGTGTAGAATCTTCATATTAGTCGACAAGCCGGCCAATATTCTTTTCTCCATCAAATCAAGTCTAAGCACGAAATTTGTGGATACCTTTGATTGAACAGGTGCAGCAATTCTTTTCCGTTTCCCTTATCAGTCTTTGGTCGGCTCATATCCTATGATATTAACTAATTAAGTATATGGATGCAAGGTGGTACATCAATAGTTTTATAGCAATGGTTAAGAGTAAATACCTGCCCAGGGAGTTTGACCAATCGTACTGGCCACTGCACTGTCGCAGTTTTTGCGGAACGCAAGGTACGTCTTTGTGGGATCGGCACCGGTAAACAGACGTCACCATGCTCTACAACAAATTCGTCCAGAAGCACTCGTGCATGGTAATGTCGGAGTGGTTCACCATGCACAATATCACTTGGAACTGAAGGGAAAAGTTTTCCCCATGCCACCATGACCTCTTCTACTCCAATTTGTAAAAACAACATGCACTTAGTGGGTGCCTGAGTGTTATATGAAACTTGTTTAGATAAAAATTGTGAATTCCTATATGATGATATTAGTGATCAAGTGAAAAATCTTAATAGTCATGTACTCAATTGAAATGTTGGTCTAACCTTTTGAGATGCATAGGGAAACGGCTCAGCCGACTGGACACTACTTCCCACTACCGGTGAACTCTGATGATGAATGGGTCACTCAAGTGGTGGTCGAGAAACCTCTTGCCTGCTATGCTTCTGTGTCTCAAGTCATGACATAGCCTGAGCGATCCTCTCGTCGACGCTCTGATTAATCCTCTACTCCATCTCAGCCATCTCTCTCAGGTGCTCCTCGTAGCTAATCATCCTTCCCTGTGCACTTCTGGACCCGGGTACGCCGAATGCCTGGCAGATACCAACGTGCCCACCAAACCCAATGGCACGACCTGGATGATCCTTCTTACCAAGAGCGCGTGTAAGAGGATCATCATTCCTCTGTGAGGTCTAGGTGCCCTGGGTGAGCTGAGAGCTTAATTCACCCTAATACAACACACAAATACGGTTATTAGTTTAACATAAGTTCATATACAAATGAAATGAACAGTTCGACTAAAAATGAAATGATATCACTTACCATTTGAGCAATAACTGCTCTCGTGGCATCATCGTATTGAGGATTTTCGGGAGTAGAGTTCTTCGGAATGTGGCTTAACTCCCACACTTTCATTCTTCTGCCACTGGTATCCAATGAGCCATCCGTGGGCAGATATCCTTTTTGCTCCCATTCTGGTACCCTTTGAGCAATACTTTTTCAACCTAAGTGGTGAGGGTACAGATTCTTCTTAGCATTTGCTTGTTGTTGTGCATGGAGAGCCTGCATAAATTAATATGATCATGTTTAGTGAAATTGAACACAAAAGACATAAGAAATTAAGAGTAATTTATGTATGTATGACAATAAAGTGCACTTGGAACTCCGGTGTGTGACATGACTCAACAAATTGTACCCATTGCTCTTTGGTGATGCCCTCGTAAACCTCCCATGGTGGTCTCTCACCGCTGAAACCATGATCTGGATCATATGGATCTTCTGGATCAGGCATCTTGTAGATGAACTTGTCAGCCAACTTATTCTTGTGGTCCCGGAACTGTTTCGACATCGATGATAGCACATCCTTTTTAAGTGCAGGATCCACGGAGAAACGAGACTACATACATGATCATTCAGTTAGTAAAGTAAACATAAATATTCTATTATTTTACAAAATGTCTTCACCAAATGGCTACCGTAAGCGGTGATGTCATTCTTCCAATTTCCATGAGGTTGGTTGAACTGATTGAATTGCACCGGTTTTGTAGGATGGCCCTTTATTGCCTTCAGCCCACGTGTGGCACCTCTCTTCTTTTGCTTCTTGGCCTCTGGTGGGACAACTGACGGCTCTTCGGTCTGCTGTGAAGGGCCAGCCTCAGTCTCATCGCGTACAACTATCTGGTCTTTCTTTTTCTTTCCTCCTCTTGTGACCTGCTTACTTGATCTACTCTACGGTGGCTCAGCTTCTCCATTCAAGAGAAACTGTCCAACAGGGTCATCCATAGGGTGATCATCCACTGCAAAAAAAAAGCATTTTCATCAGATAAAGTCATTATATAAATTAACATAAATACTATGAAGCATAATAATAACAGTTAAGATGACATTACAGTCAACATTCTACTAACAACATTACCTGACACGAAAACAAAAATCATTTCATATTTTCTACCCAAACACCCTCATCATGGTCTGATCGTGTGTAGAGCAAATCGTTTTCGGTAACATCAATCGAATCTGGTAATCCAGTAGGAAACAAGGATGTTTCCTCTACCGTTTCATTATCATCGTTATCCTCATTCTCATTTTCGATTACAACCGGCCTTCTTCCAGGAAGAACAACAGACCATCTGCAGTCTTTTCGATCCTCAACATACCATACTTGTTCGCAATCCTTTCCCAGAACAAATTGATCATCTGTATAACCGGCACATGAAAGATCAACCAGGGTAAGCCCTCCATCATTTTGGTACCCGCGTCGGTTGTCCACCCACTTGCACCGGAACTACAGAAAGGAATCAATGTCATAGTCTAGTTCCCAGATGTCCTCGATGACACCATAATACAAACTAGAGTTACTAACTGGTTGAGATCGGTTACCACTGTGGTACTCTGTGGCAGCAGCTTCAATTTTTACCCCACTATTCTAGTTTATCGATTTGGCATCTTGGCGTGTTGTTATACCCAAAATTTTGACCCCCCTGGTTAGGGTCTACGAAGTCCTGGTGTCGTGAGGGGCATTTTAATCAAGTAGTAAGGGATTCCGGCTCGAACGGCGCATCCCGTGGCATGAAGGGCAGCTTCGTCATTTTCAGGGGCGTTTCCGTAATTTTTTAAGGCTCCTAAGACCTCCTATAAGCTTTCTCTCTCCTCCAAAGGATGCTCAAATCAGCTCGAAATGTTTTGATATTTTAACCCATGATAGAGGATGACATTCTAAGCATAATGGCGTTGGAATTTTGATTTTTCGAATTTCCAATAATTTTCTAGCAATTTCTGACTGAATCTGACGAGAAATTCAATTTGAAAATATTCCAACATTTAAAAAATCCGATTCCACTTCAGAAAATTCATAATTTCCATCCTTGACACGTGGTTAAAATTTCATAGCAAAATTCCTTTGGGAAGTAACTTAATTAAAATATCAAAAAATCTTACTTTTACTAGATTTTCTTTATCTTTAAGAAAGTCTATATAAGGGGATAGGTTTTTGGATAAAATCAGAACCTCACATGCTCAAGAACCCTAGAGAGTCAAAAGAGGCAGCCTCTCTCTCTCTCTCACGTTTTCCAACACCCGGCCACCCAAATCATACTGAAAATCCCCCGAAATCACCATCTAAACACGTTTTCCAATTCCCAAAGCACCAATAATCATCAAAACCCCACAAAAACACCACCAAAACAAGAAGAACAGCAAGAACAACCAACCACCAGAAGCCCGGTTCGAAATCCTTTCGGGTCTGCCATCAACGAAGCGCTCGACGAATCCCGGTGTGAAGAAACGTTGTGAATCCGAAGGTAAAACAGGTAGAAACTCCACTTCCCTAATTCTCTACGGTATTATCTGTCTTGCCTCAAAATTTGGGCTCAAACTAACCCCTCTACACTTCTGTATTGATGTTTGTTTAAGCGTTGTCCAATAACTTGTTTACCAAGTTTCGTGCTTAATTCGAATTCAAATTGAAAACTTTAAATCACTAACGTCTTGTACATCTTTCAGGCTACACACCCATAAAATTTGAGCCAAAAACACCTTCGGGAACAGCCTCAACGCCGCCATCCGAGGGTGGTCCGCACCCACGGACGTCATGTCCGGGGTTCCGGACTCCCTGTCCGTAAGCTCGGACACCCACGGATGGCGGCGGGATTTTTTTAATTTTTAAAAAATTAGGTTTTTTTAATAATGTCCGGGCCCACGGACACCCTGTCCGTGGCCCCGAACTTTACAATTTTCTGTTTTCTGTTTAATTCGACTTTTATCTTCATATAGGTTAACTGGGGTCCGTGGTTTCGGACATTCGGTCCGTGGCTACGGACGGAAACAAAATTTGACCTAATTCTGCCTCCGAAACCCTAGTTTAGGTAATTTTAATTTCCACTTTAATTTTCTGTCAAAAAAATGTTAAAAAACACCAAAAAAACAGAAGCTCGCGCACTTAGGTTAAAACGACTCGTAATAAGCCGTAAATAGACTAAGTAGAGGAAAAACGACCTAGGAAGGGTAATGAAAGTAATTGAACCCTAATTAAGTCGAATATCAAGCCACCGAACCCGAACTCTCCTTTCCTAATTTGATCTAGGTTAAAATTAGGTGGCGACTCATAATAGGTTCCAGTGAGCTAGCTTAGGTTTTAATAATTATTGTTATATGACATAGTTATTAATCTTAGGCTATAAGTGGACATAAAACCCGTTTAGATCCCAATCAAGTTAATCCACACAGGATAGGGTTTAAAATCGAGGCTCACAGACTGGCGACTCTGCTGGGGACAAACTTCTTAATTTTAACTTGTTTAATTTTAAGAAAGAGGGCTTAACTTGAAAATGTTTATTTATGGCTTTTATTACTTTGTTTGTTTATCTTTGTGCGCACTTTAATTCCTGCACCTTTGCATCATATGAGAGCGAGGGTCCACGCAAACCGGTTTCACCCCGGGACCCGTTTGGGGGTCCCCTGTCTGGGATTCACACCTTTTAGGTGATGTGAATAAGTGGGGGAAAAGAGGAGGGTGTCGTCTAACCACACCCCCTTAATACCTGGGCTTTAGCCCCAAGCACTTTCCTGGCAGTACCCTTACCTAGCCCATTGTTTGGTCAGTCAAAGACCCGACCGTAGACGCACACCTTTAGGTGATGTGGAAAAAGTGGGGAAGTCCAAAGAGAATAGCGTGCAAACCCTATTCCTTTGTGGCGACCCGGGCCCGCGCCCCAAGCACCTCTCCGGATCGACCTGTACCTGTTGAGTCATCTTGTGAGGGCATTTGCATCACCACCTTATGTAAGACTTATGTGCATATGTTCTCTTTCTTCTGGTCCTCAGGCCCAATGTCTGTATCGACCCGTCAATCTCTCTCAGTCCGAATGAAATGCTTGAATGTTTCAACGGCCCAAATGTTTTTACCTCCACGAAGTCGTCCTCCCAGGATAAGTTCGAGGGTTTCCATTATACCCTTTAGGATTGTTGGCCCATTTAACATGCCCAAAAATCTCCAGCCCGCACGGCCCAAACTGTAACACCCCTCTCCATAATCACGATATAATCCCTCACGTAGCAATAATTAAAACGTCTCGCAGCGGAAAATAAACAACAATTACAAAACTCACTCGGGTGTCACCGGCCATTACTCGCCCATGCGAGCAACGTAGCCAAACTACATCCAACTTCCAAAATAAACAAACTGCTAACCGCAGTGATAACGAGAAACTCCTATACATCATACTAAATCCATAAATCATAAACATCGACAAGTGAGCATCTACCCAATCTTAAAAATATACAACCTTACCATAAGACCATACACCATCTTCATTGCTATACAACATCTCCAACTACCCTGTTCCTGCTCTTCAGCTCCGACAATGATCAACAACCTGTAATGGTGTAGTATCAGCGATAGACGCTGAGTATGCCGGGCCTGGACCCTAATGGTCACTTGTCATTTTAACCATCTTATTATTAGATTGGTTTCATGCTTTTCCTTTTTACAGTTATAATCAAAACTGAAGCATAAATGTATAATATACATAATCAACCATCCAAATATCCATAAACATTAGTCATCCATCCAAACCAAACATTCATAGAATATTTCAAATAACATTTGTATATCGAACGTATCGAGCAATAACAATTTAATGTACCATGTACATTCACCGTAGCATACATTTTTCATATTTAATTTACCTTAGCCTTGTAGGCTCCATCCAACCATCAACATACAATAAAATAACCACAAGTATAACCAATGAACAATAAAGCGAAACAACGAGAATAATAAACAAGTATTTAGTCTCGTCCATGGTATTGTTCGCCACTGTATAAGTCTCAATTGTTTTAGTTGTTCAGTTATACCTAGTGACAATGTCTCGTTAAAACGACATGTCTCTAGTTACCCATATATTATGGCGGGTCACCCACGGCAGTAGCCACTCCAACGGTAGAGTCTCCGACCAACGAGCCATTCTAGCTTACGGGAAATTTTCTTGATACTTACGGACCCGTACGCGGACATCCTGGTATCGTTTTTGTGATCACAGCGCGCACCAAGAGCCACATCCTCTTGGCTTTACTTCCATTCCATTAATTAATTAATTATACCATCGCATCGCATTACCAAATTTTCTAACACAGCAGACTAAGGTCATTAGTCCAATCCGGAGTCTGTAAACTCGGGATCCAGTGCTAGATACAAGAGCGGCGTATAGAAAGGCCAATGCTCCGTATAAAAGTCTCAGATAATATGTATATGTTATTGTCATAGTGCTACAACATTTTACTTACGTTCCTTATATTTCATATAAGATAGCACCATAGCCGCTAGTTCGTTTTATATATATAGGTTCATATATACGAACCAATACTGTTAACTCAACAACAGTAAATAATAAACAGCTATGAATATACAGTTCATGCATATTAATTACCACATTCAGACAAACAATCTTATCACAGATCACACAGAAGTCTGAACATAGGAAGCCCTCAGAGACAATCCGAGACACATAACAACATACAAGTTATATCAACCAAATCCGAGCCCAAGGAGCAACCTTAGGACAACTCGGATCAAACCCCTTTACATACCGTTCACCCTGACTGTATTACGGTGGAGTATGAATCAGCAAGATCCTACGCTCCGTGCAGTCCGTTAGCTCGTCAAGCATCCTTGTCAGAAGTATACTCTAAACGGTAATAAAACTATAAGTCAGTCTCCATGACTAACTACATCCGGTATTTCCGAATAATAAGTAACCCCGACAGTTCACCCCTGTTTTCTACAGTTGTTTGTTACAGGTTTCTCTAAAACAGTCGGCTTTGTTACTTAAAACGTGTACGTCAAAACATTCAACTGTTAAGTTTAATTCCTTATATTTCCTTTAATCTTATCCACATCTAGTTTAGGTACGTAACCTATAGTTGCATGTATGCATGCATTCTTATATTATATTGCATTCTAAAATTCATAACTTATAGTTCGTAACTATATATTTTTTTAAAAATAACCACCACCATTAAATCATATGGTTTCCAACCAAAATATATTTATCCACCTTATATACATTATTCTTGTGTATGTATATATATTTTTACCACGTAGGTAATTCTCATGAGTTTCATAAACTCTTATATTTTATGTTACATTTTATCATCTTTTATTAGATGATTATTCCCCTTAGTCGTATTATATTATACAACTTATATTAAGATTATTATCCTAATATCATGTAACATCTTATATTGTATAATTACAACTCCTAAGGTTTATTCCATAAACACCTTAGTTTATAAATCTCATTTATTTATAGTTTGTCACATTATTTTATGTGAGTACCCTTCCTTATATTAATTCCATCTAAACCATATCATTGTCATAACATTTATAACATTATAGACCTTAGTCTAAAATTCATCTTTCAACTCTTATTAACTCAGTATAGCCCTTATCTTAATTTAAATTCCGTTTTGACCACATAACATTATGTAATGTTATACCATATACTAATATCATACTATGTGATATTTTTATTCCCTTTAACTTATAACCTATAGTTTTTATACAAAACCATTTATTATTGCCTCTCAGGCACCATAAGAAAATCTTATTCTTTTCCATAAACCATAGTTTCCTTTATTTACAAAATCACCCCTTTCTTTTTACCATGTTATATATACCATTTAATATAACATTTCTAACTTATAAAAGAGTATAACCTATGGTTATTTTTGTAAATTCCGAACAGCCCTTGTGCTATTCTATAATTGCCATTTGGCCCTATTTATAACACATAGTTCTTCCATATCATTAAAACCATATTTTATACACATATCTTAATAAATTCTCTTAATAATTCTAAAAATCACCAAATTCCACCAAAGGGTTATAAATATCCTTATTAACCCATATACTTTTGATATTTACCATTCCACCATCTATTTTTCTCCAAAGTGTCATAATGACATATTAACTATATATTATACATATATAGTTTATTTTAATTCCAAAATCCACCAAATAAATTCCTAAAAATTCCTAATAGCCCATGGGTGTTTAAAATACCATTGTACACCCTTTATTTTTGGTAATAACATATTTACCACATATGTTATAAAAATATTACCATTAAATACATAACTTATTATAAAACCTTAAATAAGTTATCTAACTTATTTATTTTGGTCAAAACCTAGCATATGGTCAATGTTGACCTCCTTAATATTTCCTTGACCATTAATTCCTAATAATTACGGTTTGCACCCAAACTTTCTAGAAATCACCATTTAACCCCAAAACTTTATAAAATCTTATAAACTTTATTTTAACTCCTTTTTACCTCTAATTTTTGGCCTTATTATTCTAAAGCCCCCAAATTTAATTTAATTACACCTAAGACCCCATTTATTTTCGGTAATGCATTTATACTACTTAAACTTAATTAAAAGCTTGTAAATGCATAAATAAAATGGCCTAAAATACATGGCCTTATTACAAACATTGGCTTGCAAAATAAATTACACATAAATGTCCCAAAATACATATAAATTTTCGGCCTCACCACACACTTTCCATTTAATTACCAAACTTCCACATAATGTCTTAAATTTGACAATTATGCTTGTTTAATTAGTTATAAAATTTATTAAACCATTCCTTAAACATTTTAAGGTCAAACAAGAACTTGTTTTTCTCCTCCACTCACGGCAATTAACATACACACACTTAAACTTGTGTTAATGTATCAAGTTAAGGTTTTAAGTGATCTATACCTTGATTTAGCTTAGGTAAAGCCTTGTTTGAGTTCGCCACCTTAAGGAGAAATTCTCCACAGCTTGTTTTACATGTTTTCAATAGAAACCAAGGCCTAGTTAGTCTCCAAGAAAGATCTAACCATACGAAGTAATTTAATGTAAGATTTAAGGCAAAAATCACCTTAGGAATGCAAGGAGAGTTCAAGATGGTTTCGACCTGAATCAAGCACACCACAAGGTGTTAGATCTACCATATTGACATAGGAAATAGCTAGATCTCAACAAGCTACCTTGTTATTAGGTTTTACCTTGGAAAAATGCCTTAAAAGAGGGTATTTCCTTTGGATGTCGGCCATCCTTGCTCCAAATGGCTAACCAACAGATTCCACATGAAAAGGAGAAGAAGATGAGGCTATGACCAAAGTTTCACAGCCGAACTTGAAGGGAATCAAAAGTTATGAGCTTAAAGCACATTTTTACCTTAAAATGTAGATTTGAACAACCTTGGTCCCTCTACTGGTCTCAACCGAGTTTAGCTCTTGTTCTAACCTTAGAACACTGAGAATAAGCCATAGGAATTGATGAGCCACGAAATCTAGGTGTTGGTAGTGAAGAGATGAAGAAAAAGAGCTAAAAATGACATTAAAACACTTACATTAAGAGCTTAGGAGCTAGGTTGCCTTCCATGCTCAAGAACACACTTGAGAGCTTCAAAGGAAGGGGAGAGCTCGGCTGGGCAGAAGAGAATCGGACAAGGAAGGGAGAAATGAGTGGAAAGGCTTGAATTATTTGAAAAAGTAAGTTAATTTTCAAAAAGTAAATGTATTAGGTAGGAATTATTGTCAATCAAGGACTTATGCTGCCTCCTCTCTTATTGCAGCCGATTTCCATGGTCCAAGTGGGTCAATTAATTGACCATTGACCATACTTGGTCAATTTGACTCATGCGGGCCCCACTTTAGGGTTTTATTAATATTTTAATATTAAATTTGTAAAAATTCGTAAATTTCTGGAATTAAATTCCTAATATCATATAATATGATATTTTATTATATTTAAAGGTATTTATAACCTTTTAGCCCATTTAAAACCAATTTAGAAGGCGATTACACAAAAACGTGCTTTAAGGGGTTTTAGTGCACATTTTGTGTCGCAAGGTGTTTCTGGGCTTGGTTTTCTTTGAAAACGGTTTTTTTGTGTTCCTTACATGATATTTGATCATGTAATTCAATTTTATATCCTTTAGAGGTCATTTGATTTTTAAGGTTTTCCTAGAGCACCTTTTTTCCCTTTTTGACCTTGAAGCATGTAAATGCTTTTTCTTTGTGTTGGAGTGTTGTCCAACGGTTATAATATGTTTAGTAATGTGTTAATATGCTTAGGACAAATTTTTAGGTCCTAAGTATTTCATTTGGGTATTTATTTACCCTTAGCAGTCAAAGGGTGCAACATCTTGATTTGTGTTGACCACTGTTGTTCTCAGTTGACTTTTAAGGCATGTTTAGGCCTTAATTAATGTGATTAAATATTTAATCCATGCTTTAATAATTTGGGGTATTTCACAAACAGTCCGAAAAAGCAAAAGAGTCCTATAATTAGAACACAAGGGCCCTCAGAGGGAAATTTTTCCACGTTATTGAAAGCCCGTACCCTAATGTTTCATTTTTATGTTCCAAAACAGAAGGAAGGCAAGATTTCAGAAAGGCGCTGGGACAGGAGTTCCGGACGTTTGACCCGACTGCCTACTCCCCCACTTCCGTTATTTCAGCCCGAGGTAGACTCCAGCTCATCCGACATGTCGGTCCAAGCGCATGACGATATCCTTCAAGAGGACCAGCCAGCAGGGGGGGGGGGAAACCAGAGCACCTCTGTCGAGGAGCTCATGAAAAACTTTGATCTGAAACATCAGGAGGCCATCCAGTCACTCGAGAATAAATATGTGGACACAATCGCCAAGCTAGAGGACAAGTTGGCCGCATTGGAAATGGCAGCCCAAAGCAGGACCGTTGAGGGTCCGACAGGGGAGTAGGATCAAATAGCCAGCCTGGTACGGAAACATCAAGCCGCCATTGAAGCCTTGGAGGCACGGCATACGGCAACAACGGTTGAGCTCCAGGAGAAAATAGGATCTCTGGAGGCCGCAAGGCAAGAGAGACCGCTGCAGGGATTTGTCAATCCCTTATACGGCGTGGACAATATCTCCTTAGAAGGACATGACACCCATGTTGGAGGCGGGGGTGGTGCTCCCGGGAACCAGTTAGCCGCCGAAGTTCAGAGGGCTCTGAGGCGCATTGAGCGCATGGAAAAGGTCGGTAAACCCGCTGGTTTTGATTATCTCTCCATGGGATCCTATCCAGATGTCGAGCTACCCGCGAAGCTGAAGCTCCCCACTTTAGCTCTCTATAAGGGCTCGACTGATCCCCAAATTCACTTAGCAAATGTTTGATCGAGAGATGTCTATCCTGAGGCTCAATGATATGCAGAAGGCCAAGGTTTTTGCCCGGTACCTAGATGAGATTCCTCAACGATGGTACCTAACTCAGAGGATGAACACCAAGACATATGAGGAGATATTCGAAGCTTTCCTGACTCACTTTGAGTATGCCAAAAATTTGGAAATCACCCGGTCTGACCTCGCTAGCACACGCCAAACGGGAAGTGAGTCCATGTCCGACTTTATAAAGCGGTGGAGGAGGAAGGCAGCAGGCATGCCTACAAGGATGGATGAGCAGGAACAGATCCGCATGATCGTTGAGAACATGCAGAAGCAGTACAATGATGAGCTAAAGTACATGTACTTTCCAAGCTTTGATATGCTCATGGGTCAGGTAGGGGTTTTGGAGGAGAAGATCCACAAGGGAGACCTAAAGCTTGGATATCCTCGAGGATCCGGGAGTAATTCGAAATTCTCAAAATCTGAACCAGCAAAGGCTTCCCACTCAAGTGCAGCTTACGCACAGAGCACACCGCAAAGGTACACGGGACAGTACGAAGTGAATACAGTCCAGCAGCCAAGGGAGCAAGGGAGGAATTATCAAGCAGTACCGCCTCCAAGGCCGGATTACAACCAGCGAGAATTCACAGACATCGGTCGGCCTTTGAGTCATGCTTTGAAAAAGCTCCAGGAGCAAAACATCTTACAGCCTCTTCCGCCCCGGCCAGGAGTCACTCGTTTGGGTAGGAGCCCAAATCAGTTCTGTCTCTACCATCAGTTACCAGGTCACGACACCGATCATTGCAGGGCACTACAGCATAAGATCCAAGACTTGATTGACCAGGGACTTCAGTTCTCAGAGCGCGGGAATATCTTCGGGAATCCTATGCCAGAACACCACTAGGATTCTTTGTCTCTTTTTCTCTCTTTAGTTGTTTTGCGTAGCTTTTGTTTTTCCTTTTTTGCTTTCCTTTTAGTTCTTTAGCTAGTTTAAGTGTCTCTCCCTTTTAGTTGGTACTCAATGTCATTGTTACTTTTTTGGTTGGTTATCAATAAAATTTCTTCCTTGATTCATGTTCTAATGAGTGTACTTCCGTTCGTGTGCTAAAAGAAAGAAAAGGAAAAAAAGAAAAGAAAAGAAAAACTCTCTCATAAAGCACGTCTGCAAACATATAAAAGAAAAGCCTTCGTTCTTTTACGAAACCCCTTGTACGAAACCACTTCCCATCCAAACATTCACTACCTCCATTGCAGCCACCACGTATATCACATCACTTTATTTTTGCTATTCCACCTGATACATAAAAACAAAGCTGCTGCCGCCAAAGCAAAAAAATCACCCAGCAATCACTCCATCACCACTCACCACCGTTGTTCACCACCACACATGCAATCACCCTCCACAAAATAACTTGGGCATTCTAAAGTTTGTTAAGAAAACCCCACAACAATACTGGGGGCAATCTGAGTTAAGGAACGATAATGTTTATTTCTTTTGTTTAAATGTGCAAACAAGTCTCTGAGTGAACGTTTCGCGAGAGTACCTTGAGCGGTAGAATCAAGAGTGAAAGAGCGTGTCATTTCTACGCGACTCCAGAGAGGTCACATTCAAAGGTGAGGTAAACGGCATGACTCCGACTGGAGGAGATAATTTGTAAATTTACACTTAAACCTACGAAAAGTAACAAAGAACGGATACACAACTATTAGGGATGACGAAGCACCTAGGAAACAGCACCACACAACCAAAAGCTTGTGAACCCTAACATTAAACCCTAGGCACCCCCCGCTGAGCTTTTCATATATAACCTTTTTCACAACACTACAAGCTCCACAAATAAGCCAACCGATGATGAATAACCAACCCGGTGACCAAAGGAAGCAAGGAGCCCGACTTCCGAACAACAACTTCACAAGTCCAAAGAAGCAAAACCGCTACCAGCATGACGAAGCGATCCGCAAATGGATGGTCCCAAAGTGACACAGGATCCAAATGAGCTAACATCAAAAATAGCTCTCAAAGTTCAAAGCCGGGAAACACAAGAACCCCGAAGGAAAGGAGATTCAAAGAAAGGCAAACCTGAAGAGCCTCAAAGAAACCCAGAATCGGAAAAGAAAAGAAAATGCAAGGAATAATCCAAGAGTTCCAAGTCCCAAGTTCATAAGAGAAGTCATCACGAAGTAGCTAAACGACTTCAAGGCAAAGAAGACAAGTCCGAGAGACGGTGCAAGTTGCAGCTTTGGTCATCCTTAAAGCTCCACATATCCTAAACTTTCCTCCATTGTCCTGTTGTCATTCATCACACCCCGTAGCCACATTACAAGCTTAAAAGACTTCAGACTTAGTAGTTGTGTATCCAATCACGTGAAAGTAACAGGTTGAACGCGTAAATCGAACAAATGTCAAATTCAATGGTTGAGACGTCGTGACCTAAAAGGAGAGTACGAGTGCAAGCATCAAACACTTTGAGTGTAGGATAGAAAGCACCACATCAAGATAAACCCTGACCTTGTGAGAGTGAGGCTTGTTTTTGCCCAATTTATCAAAGAAAATACTGGGGGCAATCGATCGTTCCGACCGATTGCCATGAAACCCTAAAAAACTCAGATTGCCTTAAGGAAAAATACTGGGGGCAATTGTTGGTTCCAACAATTGCAACAACAACACCGGTTGAGGCCTAAAAGTCCAAAACCCGAAGGTTCAAACCATTCAAATATCCACAGGCCCGTCCTAAGCCCTTCCTCCACATCAAACTCCCACAGGCCCGTCCTGAGCCCTTCCTCCACATTCAAATATCCACTGGCCCGTCCTAAGCCCTTCCTCTACATTCAAACATTCACAGGCCCGTCCTAAGCCCTACCTCCACATTCAAACACCCACGGGCCCGTCTTGAGCCCTAATCCTTTTACATTCTTTTGGACCCATCATGCACTTGACTCACTTTCACTTAGATCCTTCCTTTAGGCTCGTCATAAGACCTAGATCCGTCCTTTAGGCTCGCTATAAGACCTAGAACCATTTTTAGGCTCGCCATAAGACCTAGAACCATTTTTAGGCTCGTCATAAGACCTAGATCCTTCCTTTAGGCTCGCTATAAGACCTAGAACCATTTTTAGGCTCGCCATAAGACCTAGAACCATTTTTAGGCTCGTCATAAGACCTAGAACCATTTTTAGGCTCGCCATAAGACCTAGATCCAATCTTTAGGCTCGTCATAAAACCTAGATCCGTCCTTTAGGCTCGCCATAAGACCTAGAACCATTTTTAGGCTCGCCATAAGACCTATAACCATTTTTAGGCTCGTCATAAGACCTAGATCCATCCTTTAGGCTCGCCATAAGACCTAGAACCATTTTTAGGCTCGCCATAAGACCTAGATCCTTCCTTTAGGCTCGTCGTAAGACCTAGTTGCATTCCCTTAGGCTCGTAGTAAGACCTAGCGTTACCCTTTAGCTTACCCGCTCTTATCAAACACATTGCATTCATCACATTCATATAGGCTTGTCATAAGACCTAGTTGCATTATCCAGGCGCGTCACAAGACCCGGCGACAGAAAAGTTGGCGAGGTAATGGCAATAAATCCTCCTTTTGCGATGTCAACTTATTTTTGGGATCAACGAATGGTGGGCGAAGGCAATAAGTCCCCAAGGTTTTTACCAGGAGTTATCCCTGCACACCGGCTTGGGGGGCGATGGCAATAAGTCCACATTGGGTCCAGCTAGGAGCATTGGCACGGCTTTCGGTCCCCAGAAGCATCCGAGCATCATCAGCATCATCAGCATTATCATCAGCATCAACAACATCATCGGCATCATCAGCATCATCAGCATTATCATCAGCATCATCAGCATCATCAGCATCATTAGCATCATCAACATCTCAGCATTCTTGCATTTGCATACCGCCCAGTTATCACGTTTTAGGTTGTCAACGCCTTAGAATCGCTTGACATCATCTCATTTCCACATTTTAGGTTGTCAACGCCTTAGAATCGCTTGACATTACTTCATTTCACTTTACTTGTAGGTAGTCAACGCGTTAGAATAGCTTGACATCATCTCATTCGTCACAGGCAGTCAACACCTTAGAATAGTTTGACATCATATCATCATTTTAGGTTGTCAACGCCTTAGAATCGCTTGACATTACTTCATTTTACTTCATAGGTAGTCAGCGCCTTAGAATAGCTCGACACAATTTATCGGTTTTCGATAGCATGCAGGGTCTTGGAAACATTTGAAATTTTGGGGCATCACTCAAGCATCAACCAGACTTTTCACATCCATTACAAAGTCTAGTTGACGGGGGGCAATCTGTTATACCCAAAATTTTGACCCCCCTGGTTAGGGTCTACGAGGTCCTGGTGTCGTGAGGGGCATTTTAATCTAGTAGTAAGGGATTCCGGCTCGAACGGCGCATCCCGTGGCACGAAGGGCAGCTTCGTCATTTTCAGGGGCGTTTTCGTAATTTTTTAAGGCTCCTAAGACCTCCTATAAGCTTTCTCTCTCCTCCAAAGGATGCTCAAATCAGCTCGAAATGTTTTGATATTTTAACCCATGATAGAGGATGACATTCTAAGCATAATGGCGTTGGAATTTTGATTTTTCGAATTTCCAATAATTTTCTAGCAATTTCTGACTGAATCTGACGAGAAATTCAATTTAAAAATATTCCAACATTTAAAAAATCCGATTCCACTTCAGAAAATTCATAATTTCCATCCTTGACACGTGGTTAAAATTTCATAGCAAAATTCCTTTGGGAAGTCACTTAATTTAAATATAAAAAAATCTTACTTTTACTAGATTTTCTTTATCTTTAAGAAAGTCTATATGAGGGGATAGGTTTTTGGATAAAATCAGAACCTCACATGCTCAAGAACCCTAGAGAGTCAAAAGAGGCAGCATCCTCTCTCTCTCTCACGTTTTCCAACACCCGGCCACCCAAATCATACCGAAAATCCCCCGAAATCACCATCTAAACACGTTTTCCAATTCCCAAAGCACCAATAATCATCAAAACACCCACAAAAACACCACCAAAATGTGAAGAACAGCAAAAACAACCAACCACCAGAAGCCCGGTTCGAAATCCTTTCGGGTCTGCCATCAACGAAGCGCTCGACGAATCCCGGTGTGAAGAAACATTGTGAATCCGAAGGTAAAACAGGTAGAAACTCCACTTCCCTAATTCTCTACGGTATTATCTGTCTTGCCTCAAAATTTGGGCTCAAACTAACCCCTCTACACTTCTGTATTGATGTTTGTTTAAGCGTCTGTCCAATAACTTGTTTACCAAGTTCGTGCTTAATTCGAATTCAAATTGAAAACTTTAAATCACTAACGTCTTGTACATCTTTCAGGCTACACACCCATAAAATTTGAGCCAAAAACACCTTCGGGAACAGCCTCAACGCCGCCGTCAGAGGGTGGTCCGCACCCACGGACGTCATGTCCGGGGTCCCGGACTCCCTGTCCGTAAGCTCGGACACCCACGCACGGCGGCGGGATTTTTTTAATTTTTAAAAAATTATGTTTTTTTAATAATGTCCGGGCCCACGGACAGCCTGTCCGTGGCCCCGGACTTTACAATTTTCTGTTTTCTGTTTAATTCGACTTTTATCTTCATATAGGTTAACTGGGGTCCGTGGTTTCGGACATTAGGTGCGTGGCTACGGACGGAAACAAAATTTGACCTAATTCTGCCTCTGAAACCCTAGTTTAGGTAATTTTAATTTCCACTTTAATTTTCTGTCAAAAAAATGTTAAAAAACACCAAAAAAACAGAAGCTCGCACACTTAGGTTAAAACGACTCGTAATAAGCCGTAAATAGACTAAGTAGAGGAAAAACGACCTAGGAAGGGTAATGAAAGTAATTGAACCCTAATTAAGTCGAATATCAAGCCCCCGAACCCAAACTCTCCTTTCCTAATTTGATCTAGGTTAAAATTAGGTGGCGACTCATAATAGGTTCCAGTGAGCTAGCTTAGGTTTTAATAATTATTGTTATATGACATAGTTATTAATCTTAGGCTATAAGTGGACCTAAAACCCGTTTAGATCCCAATCAAGTTAATCCACATAGGATAGGGTTTAAAATCGAGGCTCACACGTGTAGTGTAGTATGTATACCCAGTAATATCATACCCCTCAAATGATGTAATATTAGTTTCAGGTCCGATGGCCAAACATCTGATCTCTTCACTTATAGCTTCTGGATCTAATGATGCTAATGTCAACACATGATCTTTGAACCATTGGATAAAAACTTGGTTTTGTTCCTTTGTCAGCCAAATGTGGTCTTTCAAAGGATTTTGATACCTTAACTCAACCATATGGGTTTCAAAATAAGGTTCAACAACCTCAAGATGTTGTAAGACAAACACATGTGCTTGATGAATAAGTTGACGTGAAACTTGCACGATCTTTCTACCAATGACACCTTTACCCTTAAACCTGCCATAGTGTCATGGTTTTGGGATACCAATTGACTCTGCCTCACTCAAATAATCGGTCATAAATTCCATGACTTCCTCAGTCACTGTAGCTTCAACAATGCTCCCCTCTGGTCGATACCTATTCTTCATTCTACTTTTTAGAATACCCATGTATCGTTCAAATGGGTACATGTACCGTAAGTATACCGGACCACGGAACTGCATCTCTCAAACGATGTGCACAATTAGATGCACCATTATGTCAAAAAAAGAGGGTGGGAAATGCATCTCAAGTTGACATAATGTGACAACAATTTCACGTTGTAGATCGTCTAGAGAGGTTACGTCAATTGCCTTGGAGCAAACAACATTGAAAAAGAAACATAACTTAGTTAAAGCATTTCTGACATGAGATGGCAATATCCCTCGGATTGCGACTGGAAGAAGATGTAACATCAGTACATGATAATCGTGAGATTTCATGCCTAAAAGTTTTAAATCCTTCATCGATACAATGTTCTTCCAGTTTGAAGAGTACCCAGACGGTACTTTTACCGACTGCAGACATTTTCAGAAACTAATCTTTTCATCCTTTGAGAGCGTGTAGCATGCAGGAGGTAGGTATATTCGTTTCCCATTCTCTTGTGGATGTAACTCCTTTCGTATACCCATGGTTTGCATGTCCTTTCTGACTTTCAATCCGTCTTTTGTTTTGCTAGGTATATTGAGCAAAGTCCCACTCACTGTCTCACCAACGTTCTTCACAATGTGCATGATGTCTAAGCAGTGTCTCACAGGAAGATGACGCCAATAAGGTAGATCCCAAAAAATAGAAAACTTTTTCCAAATCTTTTTCACTGGTTTTGATGTGTTTCCAAATACATTTGCAATGTCCTTAACCTTTTCATACACTTCCTCAGAGCTCAAAGGTAGATGGGCCACACGAGTTTCGGCTTGACCATTGAACAACTTTCTCTTCGTTACTCGATAAGGGTTATCTTCGGGGAGAAGACGTCGATGACACATATAAACATTCTTCCCACAATGTTTTAAACGGCCCGAACAAGTGTCTTCCTCGCATATGGGACATGCAAATGTTCCTTTAACCGTGTAACCGAACAAGTTCCCATACGCCAGGGAAGTCATTGACGGTATAGAACAACAAAGCCTTGAGCGTGAAATTCTCTCTTGCATAAGCATCGTATACCATGGTCCCCTCATTCTACAATAGCTTCAGATCATCGATCAGAGGGGCAAGATACACATCAATGATATTACCTGGCTGCTTGGGACCAGATATCAGCACAGATAACATGATGTACTTTCGTTTCATAAACAACCATGAGGGCAAATTGTAGATCACTAGCAGAACAGGCCATGTACTGTGTTGACTACTCAACGTGCCGTACGGGTTCATTCCATCAGTACATAACCCAAGCCTCAGATTCCTATCTTCATGTCCGAAATGTTCTTTGTACCTTCTGTTCATGTTTCTCCACTGAGGTCCATCTGCTGGATGTCTTAATTTCTCATCACTCTTTCTACCCTCCGCATGCCATTGTAAGTTCTTTGCATCTTTCGGATTCGCAAACAACCGTTTGAATCTGGGTAATCGGCAAATACCAAAGTAGTTTTGTTGGAGGGCTTTTTTTCTGAACGGAGGAGTAATCACCATCTTTATGCTTATACCGGGACAACGAACATTTCGGGCAATTGTCGAGATGTTCATATTCACCCCTGAACAACACACAGTTGTTTGGACACGCGTGAATTTTTTGTACTCTACTCCCATTGGACACACCCATTTCTTTGCCTCATACGTGGTGGTAGGGAGACCGTTCTCATCCGGTAGCATATAATGAATCAACTCGAGGAATGTCGTGAAACCTTTGTCACCCAATCCATATCTACCTTTCAGGTGGAACAAATTCAGTATAGCTATCAATTTCGTGTACTTAGTGCACGTAGGATACAACACTGTCTTGGATGCGTCCAACAACCTTTGATACTCATCCGGCCGGTCGACAAAATTATTCTCAATGTTATCAAGCATCTCGTCCATTTGCTCATCATGATAAGTCGACTCACTGTCAACATTGACTCCGGAAGCGCTTGGGAGTTTTGACTCGTTAGTAGTATTGAATGTCTGCTCAGTTCTTGAGTTACACCGATCGTCACTGTAGAAAGCTGAAGCATTATCTCCAACAGGTTCTCCATGAAAAGTCCATCTTCTATAATGTGGCATGAAACCACGGATCTTCAGATGGAGTTGTACGACGTTGATGCTTGAATATTGTCTAACCACACCACAATCAACACAAGGACATGGAATTTTCTCCGCCTTTGCCTTGTCCTTGTGTTGCACTGCAGCTTTGCAAAACACTTTCAGCATCTTGTCAAAATGTTCCCCTCTATCACCATACATCCAGTCACGCTCCATACTATATGCGCAACAGATCACAGGTGTGAGTTATAGCCTATGTAAAACTAAAATGTTTATATAATATGGTCTGTATTAAGTTGCTCATATTTATTTCTTAATGGAGCATGACTGGGATGATTGTCAAGTAGCCTAGCCTAACTCTAAGGTTGCAGACACAAAATAAACTAGCATTTTAAATTTAACAAATCGTTACACTTCCAAAACCTAAACCGGTGTTTAAAACAATATTACGAATACTTTTCTACAAAAAATTCGGCATGACCTTTGCATAATTGTACACATCCCGTGCTTATTATTCAGCACTCACCAATGTCATCACAGCCACAAACATTCCAACAATGGCAGCGACCCACAATAAAAATAAATCAATTCTTTACTATCTAACTGAGAACAAATTGTAAATTCAGATCATCAAACCAACATTTTCGAACCACGTTCTCACTAGCTAATTGACAACAATAATCAAACCATATTTTCAATTCTCAACTGTATAAGTTCAAACCGGTTTAGAGATTAAAACAGAATCCAGAGTTAAAATACGTACTTGTTTTTTAAGGATTTATGGAGAGGGGAGACTGGTACCAGAGAGGTAGGCTTCTGTGCGAGAGATGCAGCAATACCACTTCTGATATGTCTCTGCAAGGGAGCAACAAAAAATAAATTAGAAAAGAAATGCAGCAACATATATGGAATGATGCTAAATTATGTACTAGCACTTATATTTAAATACATAATTGCTTTTAGAGTAAATTACTCGGAACCCCCTTCAGAAATGGGTATAATACGGTTAACCCCCTTGTGTTTATCATAATTATTGGTAACCACCTTGAGGTTACGGTATCTCTGACCATGAGCCCCCGAACTATAACTTTTTATCAAAACATTAACTACATGCTGACCCATAAGCTTAATCACATTATTAATGTCAGCTTGGACAACAAAACTGCTTAATCAACATCATTTAACTCTCCTTCATCCCAATTCAGATGCATTTTCAAGGTAGGGTTGACGTTTTTCGAACAATAAGAATGCTGATTAAGAAGTGTTTTTGGTCAAGCATGTCATTAATAATGTCATTAAGTTGATGGGTCACCACGTGGTTAACGTTTTAATAATGAAATTATAGTTCAGGAGCTCATAGTCAAAGATACTATAACCTCGAGGTGGTTACAAATAATTATGATAACCACAAGGGGGTCAACTGTATTATTCCCAAACCTCAAGGGGGTTTCGAGTAATTTACCCTTGCTTTTATTAAACAAAAAATAAGGTTTAGTTACTTACTTGTGCACAGAGGAGGAAAGTGCAACGGTAATGGAAGAAGGCGGGAAACAAGAGAGGTGATTCACGGACTTAAATGTAGTGAGACCTGATAAAAAAAGTAGATATTGTTATACATATGCACATACATCAAACAATATTAATTACGAAGAGATTTTGTTAAAAAAAAATCAGCATGACTTTTGCATAATTTTACCTATCCCATGCTTTATTATTAAGCATTCACCAACCATTAATCAACACAAATTTCCATCACTAATCAAACTAATACCAAATTTTAATAATTTATGGAAATCAAATACAAAGTAAAAAAAGAAAAAGATAATTTAGATTATATTACCGGTTCTTCCAACTCCGCTTTCAATCTACCGTGCAATGACTGAGGAGTTTCTTAACCACTTCTCTGTAGATAGAATAGAAACTTATTATTTTACGTATGATAATTGTTTGTAATTAGGATTGTAAAATTACACATAATGAGCTAAAAAGATGAAAATGTAGGTTGAGTATATTACGGGTTCACAAATGAAATGTATTCAGCCCCGTACGACTTCAATCGGGTGAACCCATTTAGTGATTTCCCTCTACATGGACACAACCATGCTTATTATTAAGCATTCACCAATCATTCAACAACACAAATTTCTATCATAAACCAAACTAATATATACCAAATTTATTCATCAAACCAAATTCCAATAATTTGTGGAAATCAAATACAAAGTACAAAAGAGAAAATGGATAAGTAAGATTATATTACTGGTTCGTAAATGAATTGTTCTCCGCTCCACTTTCAATCTACCATGAAACAGTTAAGGCGCTTCTTAAGTATTTATCTGTCAAGACACAAATACATATATATACAAGAGAAACTCAGTAGTTATGTATGTTCCTTGTTCGTAAATATAGGATTCTAATTATAAAAAACTGAAAAATGAAGACATAAGTTGACTATATTACATGTTCACAAGTGAACCGTTTTCAGCCCCGTACGAGTTCAATCTACAACAGCAGGTTAGTAATTACTCCCTACAAAGGCACAAATACACAAAATGAGTAAAAAATCAAAATTTTCATTTAAACATTTCATCGAACACCTTATGAACACATGTATTTTAACTTATTTAAAACTGAATATATACATAAATCTTATACACACCACAAACTTAGACATCCACATACACATTTACAATCTTAATATCAACAATCAACACAACAAATACATGATTGAAACCCTAAATTCGAATTACCTCTCCCTCTTTGTTCACAACTGCTGCTGCTGTTGTTGTGGGACTCGAACTGGGAGGCAGCGACGACGACCGTGACGGCGGCGAAGCGGCGAAGGCCACGGCGGCACCCACGGGCGGCGAGGTCAACGGTTGGCAAGGGTTCGCCATTCGCAATAGAGAGGAGGGGAGGAGGGGAGCAGTACTGAAATCTGGTGAGAATACGATTAATTGGGTTCAGGGGGGTTTTAAAAGGACCTATTTTGGCGGTTCTTCATTAAGAACCGCCGAAATTGGTCCTCGATTATTTTTAAAAAATAAAATTGACCTATTTAGGTGGTTCCTAACAAAGAACTGCCGAAATAGATGATAAAATAAAAAAAGGAAAAAAAATAAAAACACCTATTTCGGCGGTTTCTAGTAAGGAACCGCTGAAATAGGTCTATTTTATTTTTTTATTATTAAAGAGGGCCTATTTCGGCGGTTCCTTACTAGAAACCGCCGAAATAGGTTCCCGACCTTTTTAGAAACCAACCTATTTCGGCGGTTTGTTAACAACCGCCAAAATAGGGGCACCGAAACAGGCCATTTTTGTACTAGTGAGTACAATTAAGACAATTTGAGCAAAAACATGCTCTAAGCTTGGGATAACCTTGGTTAGGACCCAAAGAGCCTACCAAGACTTTATTAACATGGTAATGGACATGTTAAACCAATTCAAAGAAAACCAAACTCAAAAACAAGTTAAAACACAAATTGTGCTATAAGGACTCTTAAAGCACATTTTTGAAAAATTGTCTTTGAAGGAGGTTTTGAGTGGCTAAATGCCCATGATTACACCTTAATCAACTTGTGTACTACTTAGTATGACATTAGGAAGCCTAAATCAATGGGAAACCAAAATTTTCACAAATTTGTGCACCAATTATGAATAGTGCCCAAATAGTACCTAGTTTAGACTTAAGCCAACTTAGCTTAATTAATTGGTCAACAAAGACCATAAATATACTAACTAAGAAAGGGGCCAGTTTTTGAAGGTGCTGATTCACCAATGTGTGCCAGCAAAGTTAAGGAAGGAAGAAAGAATAAAGTAAAAAGACAATTTACTTTATAACATAATATCTTACAAGTGAAACCTCTCACCACACTTTCCTTCATTCCTTATTATTCCCACCTTCTTCTTCCTTCATCCTCCCAAGCAAACCGGCATTTCTACAGCACACCTCTCTTCTCCATCTTCATTTGCTTGTCAATTGCAACTCCATGCTTCAAATCAAATTCTATGACTACCTTTGTGCTAGTTAGACCAAGCTCTTAATTTCCATATTTTCAAATATCCAAGAACTCAAGTTTCATTCCATGGAAAATCTTCAATGAATGAGGAAAAGCTTAACTTATTATACCTTGATACTCTCATTTTCTTCAAGGTAAGAAAAGCCAAAGAAAATTCATGTTTCCTCTAATTTTCATACATGGCCGAAAATCATATTTTAATGGTGCCTTGTCTTGCTCTTTTTAGTAGCTTGAATTAATCCTCAAAAGATTAGGAATAGTCCTACCTTGCTTCTAAGTCAAGCTCTCTTTCAATTCCAAGGTAAATATCAATTCTAGTGTTTAAAACACTTCTTGTAGTCTAGGGTTTGTTCGTGAGTTTAAGTATAATGCTTAATGCTCATTACCCTTATTTTTGTATTGGTTAGAAGATTGATAAGTGAACAAAAGTCCTTGTCAATTTTCAATCAAGAAAGAACAAGAGAAACTCAAGTGAGATATCTTGAAGAGGAGAGGTAAATGACCTATCCTAATGTAGTTTTGTGCCTTAGGAAATTGAGCTTGAATTGCTAAATAAACAACCTAAAGAGCCAAAGGGAATGAGGTTAGTAAATATCCACAAGGTGGATTATAAGGAATATGAGATTGCTGTGTGTATTTGCAGGTTGAAAGCATTTAATATGTGGAAATTCAGTGTTTAAGATTATTGTTATTTAAGGGACCAGTGCCAAGCAATTTACGTTTAGGCACTATATTGTGATGTAGTGTGTAGTTTGGGTGTAGTTTATGTGTAAATACCATTCATATGGATCTGAATGTCTTTGATTGTTTAAGGATGAAAAACCATGTGTTCGAGTGTAAGGAAGTGCTAGAAATCATTAAAGGATTATTGGTAAAAGAAATGAGTTAAGGTTTCTAGAGTGTTAAAAATGACTTAGGGATTGTCTGGAGGATTTAGAGATCAAATGGGTCTTTTAGACACACCAAAGTCATGGTAAGAGTGTTTTAAGACTTGTGCAATTTTTGCTAACAAAAGAAGTATAATGCCTCTTGTGAAGGATAGTTTATGAACTTGTGGAAAAGACCTTAAGGAGTTGTGTAAAGGATTATGATGATGATGATGAAAATAATGCCTATGAGTGGTTATCATGCTTGTAGAGAAACACTTTGGTTAGTCTAAGTTGTAGGCATAATTACCACTTAGGAATCCTAAGGTAATGTTACAAGTGTTGGACTTTTGGTAAGGATTGAGTATGTGATTAAGAAGTTAAATGGAGGCTTGATCATGAGTAAAAAGGGATGTAGAGGTGCTTGAAGGTTTTTTAGAACATATTGGGAAGCTTGTGGAGAAGTTTGGGTCAAGCTAGACAATTTTTGGAAGGTTTTGCAGTCGACCGACCCAGGCTGGGTTGGTCAGACTGTAATAAACTAGCCGGAAATGTTTCTGGGCTCGACCGACCCAAGGGACCGATCTTGGCTAGGTCGGTCGGGCTGAAAATACTGAACCAAAATGTTTTCTGGAATGGACCGACCTTAGGACCGACCGTGGTAGGGTCGGTCGAGTAAAAATTTTCAAACCCGGATGTCTTCTGCATCCGACCGACCCAGGGGTTGGGTCGATCGATGGTCGGTCGGTCCTTAAAAAAAACAGAAAAGAAAATAGGTTTAAGTAGTAAACCCTAGTTTGCATAATGAGGATAAACAAGTGTAAGTATAAATGTGAAAACAGTCATATAATGATGTAAAGTACTTAGTTAATCGGAAATCGAAATCGATAATTAACTGACATGACTAATTATGTATAGGAGCTGCTTTGGTGGTCAACGAATGCAGCACGGACCAAGGTAGGTTTTTCTTGCAGTCTGTTTGGTACCTGGGTTTTACACCGGCTTGTGTGTTCTTTGTTTTCTGGATGTTTATGACTTTGTAAGATCTAAATCACAAAATGAGTTTATAGTTATTGTTATTATTGTGGCATGTGTGTTTCTGATACCGTTAACCTCGAATACGTGCTAACCCGTTAGTTAACCAGAGTTAGGATTACGTAAAAAAGCAGTGTTTGGTTTTTAACGTTTCACTTATGACACGTTCTAACTACGGCTATCTGTGTGTTTGTTGTGGTTTGTGTTTTTCAAGTGTATCTCATCTCCCTTGTGCCTAACTGGGCGTAAACACTTAAGTGTTATTAATGTGTTAAGTTCCAACAATGGAACTACTAACAAGTGAATAACTGGGGGGTGAGGAATCCGGGTGTCCGGGTCGGTCGTGTGTATGTTGTTGGGTGTCGATATTTGAATCAGATTCGACTCTCTTTATGGTATTGATTGTCTCTCCTTCTTGGATTACAATCACCCACAAGCCTAACAAAAGGCTTTCCTACCTGACTCTTGTTCGGGCTAGGGGGATTATGGTAAGATGTGTTTGGATCACTATATCCAACGCATCTTTGGGAAGGATTATGTTCGACAAACATAACGATAACAAATTATGTACAAGCTTAACATGAGATTGAAATCATTCTCTAGGCTTACCAAGTTTGGCTAACTGTTGTATGGTTCGTTTCCTCAAGCGAATCATTCCTATTGTGGTATGTGTATGTTGTTGCTATGCAAATTGCTATGCTTATGTATGTTGATGTTAAAATAATTCCACGTCATTATGAGAATTAGTTGCGTGTATCCTAGTAGCCGACAGGCTGCACGTTAATCATGCCAGCCAAGGTTGCTGAGCCCCTTTGGGGCACCATATTTATTTTACAGGATAAGGATTGAAGAGGCGGAGTGGCTTTAGGTTTTAAGTCTAATAAATACTTCGTTATTTTGGATGTTGGACCCCGGATGCGCCTGTGCTCCCGTGGTATATATTTTGGTAGCGTTAGAATGGTTATGATGGTTTGTATATGTATTTACACTCGGTATAGTTAGTTTGTAATTATATGGAGTGTTAGTCACGTGGGTGGCTAACGGCGTGTAACACCGACCGTTTTGGTTAATGTTAAGTTATGTATTTCCGTTGTGTTTACCGTTAATTGTAACACCCCAACATAAAACTTAACAATAAACGGTAACTGCAACGGAAATTCATAACTTAAACATTATCTAAAACGGGTCGGTGTTACATGCCGTTCCCACCCACGTGGCTAACAAGGCTAAATACGCACAAGTGTATCGGTCTGATAGACACAGACTCCCGAGCAATAGGTACTAACATCCAAATACATATAAACCAATAATACCGAGTGTATATATACAAACCATCACCGTAATTCTTACTCTACCAAAATAAACAACCACGGGAGCACAAGCGCATCCGGGTCCATCATCCAAAAGCTAATAAAAGTATTTCATTACACCTAGGAACTAAAGCCAGTCCGCTTCTTCAATCCTCATCCTGCAAAATGAAATATGGTGCCCCGAAGGGGCTCAGCAACCCTTGGCTGGTATGATTAACGTGCAGCCCGTCGGCTTCCAGGATACGCGCAACTAATTGTCATGATAACATGGCATTAATTTAACATACAACATACATAAGCATAGCAATGAGCATTGCATAGCAACAACAACATACAACATAACGGGAACGTTTCACTTTAGGAAACGAACCAAACATTAGTTAGCCAAATTTGGTAGCCTAGAGAATGATTTCAATCTCATGTTAAGCGTGTTACATAACTCGTTACCGTTCTGTTTGTCGAATTAATAACAACCCAAGATGTGTCGGATATAGTGATCCAAGCACACCGTACATATATTCCCCCTAGCCCGATGTAAAGTCAGGTAGTAAGCCTTGGTTAGGCTTGTGGGTGATTGTAATCCAAGAAGGAGAGACAACCATAACATAAAGAGGGTCGAATCTGATTTAGATATCGACTACCGTACATACACGCGTGACCGGATCTACCGGATTCCTCACCCCCAGGTTATACACTTGTTAGTAGTCCCATTGTTGGAACTTAACACATCAATTCACACCATAGGTGTTTAAGTCCAGTTAGTCACACAAGGGAGATGGGACACACACTTTAATAACACAAACCACAACCAGCTCATACATAGCCGTGGTTAGAACGTTCCTTAGGTTGACACGTTAGAACCAGGTACCGCTCTCTTACGTATCCTAGTTTGGTTAACTAACGGGTTAGCACGTATTCGAGGTTAACGATACCGGTACACACACGCCACAATAATAGTAAATGACTGTAAACTCATTTCATGATTTAAATCTTACAAAGTCATAAACATTCAGAAAACAAACAAACACACAAGCCGGTGTAAACCGGTAGCAAATAGACTGCAAGAAAACCATACCTTGGTCCTTGCTGCGTTCGAATCCCACCGAATGTAGCTCCTATACATAATTAATAACGTCAGTTAATTACCTTATTTAACTTTTGATTAACTAAGTGTTTTACGTGATTACATGACATGTTTTTACGCTTAAACTTACACTTGATTATCCTCATTATACCCACTAGGGTTTACTACTTAAGCCACATTTCTTTTCTATTTTTTTTATAAGTATGGGCCTACCAACCCACCGACCGGCCCAACCCCCTGGGTTGGTCCATTCCAGAAACATTCTGGTTCACTATCTTTTGCCCGGCCGACCCACCGACCGACCCAACCCTCTGGGTCTGTCCATTTCCTTAAACTTTTCGGCTGGCTAAACACAGTCAGACCGACCCAGCCAGGGTCGGTCCCCTAGGTCGGTCGACTGTAGAATCTTTCCAAAATTTGTCAAACTTTCTCCAAACTTCTCTTCAAGCTTCCTAATAGGTTCTAACATCATTAGGCACTCTTAGACCTACATAAATCATCCACCAAACTCATATTCTAGCTCACTTCTAAACTCCTCAACACCTTCTCAAATTCTTACCAAAATTCCTAACACTTGTAACATTCTTCCCTAGGATTCCAAATGGTAGTTTATACCTACAACTTGGACTAACCAAAGTGTTCCTTCACTACCATTACAACTACTCCAAAAACATTATTTCTCACTAACACCTCCTTTACACAAACTCCTTAAGATTTTTCCACAAGTTCATGCCTAAACCTTCACAAGGCATTATACCTCTCTTGTTTTACAAAATTTGCACAAAGCTTACCACACTCCCACCATGACCTTGGTGTATCCAAATCACTCGTTTGAACTCTAAATCCTCCAAAACAATGCCTAAGTCATTTTAAACACTCAAGAGCACCTTAAGTCATTTTCTCCACCATTTTTCACCCAACAATCCCTAGTACAAGCTAGGTCACCCAATCTCCTTTAAACACCTAACACTGCTTGTTTACTAAGAAAATTTTGACATAGCTCCACTAGTACTTTCTTACAAAACACATAACTTTTCAACTTTAAACAATCAAGGACATTCATCCACACAAGGAATGTTTCTTTAACACACTACAACTTAAACTACACTACATCACAATATAGTGCATAATTTAAATTGCTTGGCACTTAGGCCCTTAAATAACATGGCTCTTAGGCCCTTAAATTGCATTAATCTTAAACACTGAATTTCCCACATATTAAATGCCTTTTACCTGCAAATACATACAACATCACATATGCCCTTAATAACCTCCTTGTGGATAGTGTTATAACTCATTTACCATTGGCTCTTTAGGTTGTTTATTAAGAAAATATAGCTCAATTCCTAGTGCAAAAAACTACATTAGGTTAGGTTATTTACCTCTTCCTCTTCAAGATTTTCTTTCTTGTTTTCTTTGATGAAAATCAGCAAGGAACTTTGATCACTTGTCAACCTTCTACCGATACATAAATGAGGGTAATGAGCATTGAGCTTTATACTTAACTCATGAATAACCCTAAATTTTAAGAGTGTTTTAAAACACTAAAATGGATGTTTACCTTGGAATTGAAAGAGATCTTGATTAAGTAGCAAGAGAGGATTCCTCCTAGTGCTTTGAAGATTGGAATGAAGCTAATAAAAGAGCAAGAGAAGGTACCATCAAGAGGTGATTCTCGGTCATGAACAAAAATGAGAGGAAACATGAACTTTCTTTGGTTTTTCTTACCTTGAAGCAAAGGAGATTGACAAGGTGAAAAGAGATGAGTTTTTCCTCCTTTAATGGGGATTCTTCATGGCATCGAAATGGAGATCTTGAAGATTTGAAAAGACAAGATTGTAGAGCTTGCTCTAACTAGAAGAATGGTAGTCTTGGAATTTAATTTGGAGCATGGAGCTAGGAATTACAAGCAAAAGAAGATGAAGAATGGTAGAGGTGCTGTAGCATTACCATTTTAGTTGGGATGACGAAGGATGGAGATGGTGGGAACAAGGGAGAATGAAGAAAGGAGGTGAGAGGTATTGCTATTGTTAAGATATTTAAGTAAAAGCAAATAGTCTTTTATTTATTTCCTTCTTCTTCTTTCTTTCTTAATGGCTAGCAATTGGGATGACTCCTCACCTTAAAAAACCGACCCCCTTCATCTACATGAGATATTTATGGTCGTTGTTGACCATTTAATTAAGCTAAGTTGACTTAAGTCTAAACTAGCACTATTTAAGCACTATTCTCAATTTGTGCACATAATTATGAAATTTTTTATTTCCCATTGATTTAGACTTCCTAATGTGATATTATGTAGTACACATATTGATTAAGGTGTAATGATGGGCATTTAGCAACTCAAAACCCATTTCCCAAACAATTTTTCAAAAATGTGCTTCAAGACTCCTTAAAGCACATTTTGTGTTTTAACTTGTTTTCAAACTTGGTTTCTTTAGTAATTGGTTTAAAATGTTAATTATCATGTTAATAAAGTCTTGATAAGCTCTTTGAGTCTTAACCAAGGTTATCCCAAGCTTAGAGCATGTTTTTGCTCTAATTGTCTTTATGGTACACTAGTGGAACGCGAGGCTTTAATGACGGTGGTTTAATCACGGTTTAAACAGACACCGTGATTAATAGGAAGGCCGGAATTTATTAGCGACGATGATTGATTAACCCGTAATCAATAATCGATCGGAGGTTGGCGTGCCTTTTTTAGGAGGGACTTTAGATGACGGTTTTTAGTAAAACCGTAATCTAAAGTCCCGTGTTGATGCGCGCTTTACGGTCAACGGACTTTAGATTACGGTTTTACTAAAATCGTCATCTAAAGTCCCTCCTAAAAAAGGCGCGCCAACCTCGTCAACGACGTCGTTTTGACCTGACGAAAAAAATTTCCCGTATTATTTGATTTATTCGACTCCGCGCGTAATCTAAATTACAGTTAACGACGTTTTTTAGTAGTGTATTTTAGATTAATAAAAACTTTATATTAATGTGTTACCTATGTTTGAAACCCAACATATGGCAAATAATTATCGCGCTATTTTTTAATTTCGTTACACTTTAGATTACATTTAACGACGTCGTTTTACCAGTATTTTTAGATTAATAAAAACTTTATATTAATGTGTTACCTATGTTTGAAACCCAACATATGCCAAATAATTATCGCGCTTTTTTTTTTAATTTCGTTACACTTTAGATTACGGTTTTTGTGAGAACCGTCATGTAAAGTGTGACTTTAGTTTACGGTTTACATGTAAACCGTAATGTAAAGTCCATTTAAATATTTGCCTACACTCTGCACACTCTACTCACAGTAACTCTTCTTCTCTTTCGCGCTATCTTCCTCACTGAAATTGCCTCCTCTCTCCCGTCACCTTGCTAACGGCCATCGCCGCCGTCGCTCCCACCACCTTTGTCACTCCCATCGCCGCCGGTCACCACCCATCTACCACTGGTCTCACCGTCGACGTCTCTATCGCGTATTGGGTATGCGATCGCGATTGATTGTCATTTTTTTCTAACTTTGTCATATACATGCATTTCGATTGCAAGTTCTAACCTCGTTTGTATCGAATCCTGAGAGTGTAATGGCAAATGTTCTAACCTTGTTCATATATTTGTGCCCAGATTCACAGTTAATTGCGACCTAGTTCGTGGGCTGATTTCTACACTACTTGCCCACTTCGGTGCTTAGTTACGGTAACTTTGCAAACCAATCTGTAAACTGCTGTATTTATTTGTTCTTAGCATTTAGTATTACAATTAATACATAATAGTGTAGTTTTAAAAATGCTACTACTTAAAACTGCCACAGGAAAGAAAGTAAGTTCAAGTATATTACCGATTCCTGAAAAATGAATGGTACAGAACTGTAGCATATCTCAGTTTCATGAATGTAACAGAACTGTAACAAGTTGTTTGAGTTTTGGTCTGGATTTAAAAGCTTAATGGAATATTTAAGTAACTGGGTAAGGAGTTAGGAGAAGTATAATCAGTTGAAAGGAAAAAACAGACAGGGGAAAGCAAGAACACAACTCAGTTTCTGTTTTGATTTCAGTTTGGATTTCAGCTTCAGTTTCGTATCAAATCAGGTTCTAACTAATTCTGCATCTGTAACAAAGTTGCCTTGGGTTTAGTTGAGTTAGAAACTTTAAAACACACCAATTGACAGGATCGACAGTTTAGAAAGGTTTGAGAATTCAAACACGTGAACAAACAGAGAGGAGTCATACACGAGTCTCTGTCTGTCTGTTTCTTTTCTTTCAGTTTCTATTTCTGTTTGAGTTCTGTGTGAATCTGTTCAGTAGAGGCAACAGAAAGATGTTGTCGTTTTTTCTGTTTCTGTAAACTAAATACATCAGTGAAGATAAGTTTATGTATGTTACCAGTTCTAGATGGTGCGTGCGAATTTGACTTTGATAAAACTGATTTGGAGACGTTAGAAATATAGGGGAGATGCTGTCGATTTTTTTCCGCGGTTTAGCTAGCATTAACCTTGATTTTTTGATGAATTCTAATGTTGTCGTTTTTCATTTATGCATCAGGACTACGACTTTATTTAGGCTTCCGACCTCAACCGTCTTAGCATCGGCTAATCGTCTACCAAAGGTAAGATTTATATATATACATATAATATTTGACAAACTACCAACATAGTTATCCGCCCAAGATATACCTAATAGAGGTATATCTTCGGCAGTCCCTGTCGGGACTGTCCACGATTGTTAAATCACACACCTAGGGTGTGAATGTGCTTTTAATATGTACTTTATTGATTTTTCAGCAGTATCTCTTTATTGTTCTTCGAATGCATATATTATTGATTAATATCATAATATCGTGCATTTGAAGAAACTGTAGGGAGATGCTGCCGAAATTTTCAATAAATTACATATTAAAAACACGTTCACCGGTGGGATTTAATACTCATGGATGGATTTAGGTTGATAAGATACAAAAGTGTAAAGACTCTGCCACGGGTGACAGTATGAAATGGCTGCCTTCATATAAATAGCTAGAAGGAGATGGAACGTTCGTGGATTTACAGCGGAAATTTGGACGACAAGTTTTTAGAAGGAGTTGATAAGTTATGCACGGTGTTGGTGAACAATCTGAAACCTACAGACAAGGGATACATATTTTGTCCGTGTATCGACTGCCAAAACAATCTAAGATATCGCGGCGTTGAAACAATTAAGGAACATCTGATCCGCCGTGGTTTTACAAAAGATTTCCAAGACATAATCCGATGGCATGGTCAGAGTGCGTTCGATGTTATTAAGCCTGACGAAGGGGATAATGGTCAGGCAAACACCAGAACAGAACTTGGAGATGATACAGTTGCTGGTGATCCAGAAGACGTTACAGCGAACGTTGTGCCAGATTTCTGGGATGATGACATTGAGACTATGCTTGAAGATGTGGAACGACATTACTCTAACACGCCAGACAAGCATGAAAATTGTTGGATTCATCCAAAACACCGTTGTACCCCGGGTGTGACCCTACAAAGTTAAGCAAGTTGAGTGTCGTCCTCAAGCTATTCAACTTGAAAGCGAAACATGGCTAGAGCGACGTAAGTTTCACTGACCTCCTGGAACTATTGAAATACGTTCTTCCGGTGGACAACGTTTTACCAACGACTACGTACTCAGCCAAAAAAATGATGTGCCCAATGGGTATGGGGTACCAGAAAATTCATGCTTGTCCAAATGGTTGCATGCTGTTTTGGAAATCGGATAAATTTGCTGAAAGCTGTTCAGCATGTGGAGCGTCACGGTATAAGAAACAACAAACTCACATCAGCGGTAGTAAGAAAGGTTCACCAGCTAAGGTATTGTGGTACCTGCCCATCATTCCAAGGTTCAGACGTGTTTCTCCATTGAGAAAGACGCAGAGAATCTTCGGTGGCATTCAGTTCACAGGAAAAAGGATGGCAGATTGAGACATCCCGCTGATGCACCACAGTGGAGAAACATAGACGTAAAATTTCCTGAGTTTGGTAACGAACCGAGAAACCTAAGGCTAGGCTTGTGCACGGATGGGATGAACCCTTACGGTACTTTGAGTAGCATACACAGTACCTGGCCTGTGCTTTAGGTTATTTACAATCTACCGCCGTGGTTATGCATGAAACCAAGACACATCTTGTTGTCTTTGTTAATATCTGGTCCAAAGCAACCGGGCAACAAAATTGACGTATTCCTACAACCTTTGATAGAGGATCTACAACTCTTGTGGAATGAAGGGGCTACGGTTTTACTCATTCATAAAGAGAGGACTTCAATTTGCGTGCTATGTGAGTAAGTGCACCAATCAATGATTTCCCCGCCTCTGGTAATCTTTCAGGCGATTCAATCAAGGGGGTGTTGTTTGTCCGATTTGTGGATGAAAAACTTGTAGCAAAGACTTGAAACATTATGTGGGAAACCGTTGTATATGGGCCACTCGAAAAATCGCTTCCAAAAGACCATTAAGTATCGAAAGATGGCGAAAGAGTTCGATGGGAAAAACTGATCACAGCATGGCGCGCCAGCTTTGACAGGTCAGGAGTTTACAAAAAGTTGGATAATATTGGAACAACTTCGGGCCGCCAACCAAAAGTGGTGAAAAAAGTGTCTGGAAAAAGAAATCAATATTTTGGGAACTACAGACTGGCAGCATCTGGAGGTTAGACATTGTATCGAGGGATGATGTCGAGAAGAACGTGGGTGAAAGTTCACTATCCCCTTTTGAACATAAAAGGAAAGACACAGGATCATTTGAAAGGAAGAAAATATTTAATTGAGTTGGGCATACGCAGAGGCTTGGCCCGCAAGAACGTGGAAAACGCACATTCTTGCCTCCTGCCGGTCACTCCGTGTCTAAAGAAGAGAAACATAGTCTATGCAGTACCCTTTACCAAAATTTCAAGGTGCCATCAGGTTACTCCTCAAACATAAGAAAACCTAGTGTCATGACAGATTTTCAAATTAGTAGGAATGAAATCTCACGATTATCATGTCTACTTCAAGAATTTTTGCCAATTGCACTACGTGGGATCTTGCCGGATGCTGTCAGACACACAATCACAAACGTCAGTGTCTTCCTCAAATCCATTTTCGTCTAAGGTTCTTGATGTGGACACTCTGTCTAAATTACAAAAGGATCTTATTGTGACAATGTGCCAGCGGAGATGTATTTTCCTCCATCGTTCTTCGACATAATGATACATCTCCTCGTGCATCTTGTAGAGAGATTCTGATGTGTGGTCCTTTGTACCTTCGCTACATGTAATCCCTTCGAAAGGTAATGGGTGTCCTGAAGAAGAAAATGAAGAACCGTCGTCACCCGAAGGGTAGTATTATAGAGGGCACTATCACAGAGGAAGTTGTGACTTCTGCACCAATTACCTAGAAGGTGTCGATACCATTGGACTTCCACGTTCTAGACACGAGGGCAGATTGAAGGGTGTTGGCACGGTTGAAGGAACTGAAAAGAATTGACATAGACACTCTTAACAAAGCTCATTTAGTTGTGCTAAGTCATCTTGAAGATGTTGAACCATACTTTGATGAAACACTTGTGTTTGTAAGAGCACCAATCCAAACATGGAGTGACGTCAGACTACAAAATGAGCAGAATAGGACATTTGTCCGATGGTTCAAGAGAGAGTGTTGTCCGATCAGTCCACGAATGTGCCTGAACTGATTAAAGTAGTGCATTTGGACCAAATCTGGATGTAATTTCTTATGAGGGGTACGATGTCAACGGATTCACCTTTTTCACAGAACGTCAGGATCAGAAGTCAACGAATCAAAACAGCGGTGTAGAGCTTGAAGCTTATCAAAAAATTAATGACGTCGGTGTCGTGGGTCATAGTCTGTCTCAGTACAACAATCATATTTCAGTGTATGCAAGACATCTGGGTATTGGACTACAACAGCTACGAAATGTGTGTTTTCCGCTGTAACTGGGTTAACAACATTCATGGCTACCGTGAGGAGGAGCATGGTATGAAACTGGTTGATCTGTCTAGAGCTACTCCCACGGTTGAGCCATTTCGTTGTTGGGACGAAGGTTAAGCAGATATTTTATGTAACTGATCCCTGTAATCCTAGATGGTCTGTTGTGCTTAAAGGGAGAAGAGGAATAGTTGGTGTGGATGGTGTGGTTGATGAGGATGATTATGATGCAGAAGATGAACCTCCAACTGTTCCTATTTCATTGGAAGAGGTGAGGTCACAGGTCATCGTGAGTATATACGATCAGACCATAACGAGGGAATGTGGGTTGAGAGATAATGGTGTATGTAAGTTATTACTATAAAAATTATATGAAATTTACCACTCTTTTATTTATTGCTTGTTTATGACCATATGAAATGCTTAATTAATCAAATTGTATTTCAATCCTTGCAGGCATGGCGGATCAGGACATGGCTGATGAAGAGTTCGATTTATTATGTCGTGAGGATGAGGAAAATGAGCAGCGAATGGTACCGGTCCCATCTACATCTGCCGCTGCTGCTGTTGCCCCATCCACATCTGCCGCTGCTGACTGTTGGCCCTTCCATGAGTGCACCTTCTACGAGTGCTACTCAGAGACCCAGAGGTAGAGGTCCGACCCGTGGTTGAAAAACTACAGAAAGAGGATCAGATTAGTCTTCTGTGGGACCAGTATGGGAGGTATGGTGGGGCAGCAGGTCAGAGTTCGGTAGATGCTAGGGACTCTGGCCAGATCACATTGCTGCATCAACCACACATGGAAACAAGTCCCGCAAGAAGTAAAGGAGACCATCTGGAAGAAGGGCAAAGAACGGTACAAGATCCCAGAAGAAGTGAAGAGACCGTTCTTTCTTTGGTGTCGGCAAAGCTAAAATCATTCCGCAACTATTTGGTTGAGCATTGGATCAACAGGGGCCCCCACGTGAGCCTCCGCCGTTGTGTGTACAACGGCATGATCACTGAAGAGGAGTGGAAGGGAGTTGTTGAGCGGCACGCCACCCCCGAGTTCAGGGTATGTTGTGTGTACTCTTTTCTTAATTAATGCTCATAATGCTTTATCCCTGATTTTCTAATTAATTTCCTGTTGTACTTCTTAACAGCAAGTACAAGAACAGCACGGCAAAACCGTGAAGCTAATCTCTACCCCCACACCATGGGACGAAGGGGATATGTGGCAGCCTCGAGGGATGGAAAGAAGCTGGTTTGCTGACACGGAGGAACGAGGATGGAAGTGAATGCCCCGATCGAGGATGTCTCTGAGGCGGGAGGGTGCAGATGTACATACTGGGACGCCAGAAAACGACCAGCGAAGGTCAGAGGATATTTCCTAATGCTGCGATGGAACAACTGGCTAACCAAATTGTAAGTATTTGAAAGTAGCTGTTAAATAATTTACTTATAACTCAAGTGTTTGTTGATCTTAAATTTAGTGTTAACTTCTTTGAAAATTGGACAGTACGAAGCGGCACAGAGAGGAGAAGTAGGACTTACACGCTCCTCCTTCTCAAGACGACGCGCTCAATCAAATGCTTGGGAAGAAGGATCACCCGGGGGCGTGTTAGAGGATTTGGGGGAGAAGTACGTCAGAAGAACGTATTCCCGCCATCTGCTAGGAAGGGTCAGATGAGTGCTGCTGAAGTCGAGGCGATGGTAGAGCGTAAGTTCGCTGCTGAGCGCCAAGCTAATGACGAGAAACAGGCTGCTGAGCACTGGGCTATCGAGGAGAGGCTGCAGGAAGCGTTGAATGCGATTGCACATGCGACTACTCAGCAGCAGCAGCTAGATCCTCCTCGACTATCTTCCTTGTCTAGTTGTGCTCCGGCCGCTGACCCGTACCCGTTTGCCAACATCCAGGTTAACTTTGTTTAACTATTTTTCTCCTAAATAAAGTTTTAAATAGTATTAGATGGACTCACTTATTTATTTCACGTATTATCTCTGTTTATTAAAGGAGCAAAAAAAATGTCGTCTCCAAATACCATTAGACGGGCACCCTGTAGATGCGGCCTACGGGACGGTGTTGCCATCAGGTCCACTACGCTCATCAGTTTCGTACGTCTACCCCCATTCTACGCGCGTGTGACCTTGGACCTGATAGTTGATGGATTTGAGCATGCATACCTTCCGATGGCGTTTGACAACAAATGCACGCTGATCGAAGCGAAGGGAGACATATTGCCCTGGCCAGCATGTTATATTGTTGTCCCGATGAGGTAAGACTGTTTGACAACCATTTAGTATCTAATAAAATGCATTATTTAGCATTAAGTGTCTAATCTAATCTATTATAGATCCCTGAGCTTCCTCGCCGCGTAACCCGGCCCAGACTAGAAGAGACCAGCGCGCTGGCGAATCCTGAGATCCCTGAGCTTCCTCGCCGCGTATCCCGGCCCAGAGAAGAAGAGATCTGCGCGCCGGCGAATCCTGTCAGAAGTACAAGGGTATGTTCTAGATAATTGTTTAATGTTACTATAATAATCAATTAGTAATTATCTTTACATTGATGCTTTACTGTTGGTGTGTGAAGGGTAAGAATCCAGTGAGTCGGGGTGCGAAAGGTAAGAATCCAGCGCCCGTCCGGGGTCGCACCGGACTTCTGAGGCGCCTAAAAATAAGCTCCACACTGCCACAAAAACTTGTTAATGTTTTGGGGCCCAAGCAGATGAATCTCTACGACAAGATCATGTTGAAGTCATCTCAAACTAACAACTTCATGATGACGCTTCCAAAGTCGATGTTTCACTACGAAGAAGATATGATGACGGCAATCAACTTTGAGGACATCAGAGAGATGATGTGTGGAGATTATCTGAACATTAACATTATTCTAGCTTATCTAAAGTAAGTGTTCTTTCCTCATACTGTAAAAACATATAGAATAAGTATCTATGAAGTTGCATTGGCTAACTTTTTATAGTACATGTGATATAATAGATGTCTGCTTGAGAGATGTGCTGAGAAGGACATGACCTCCATTACTGCGGTGTGCCCGGAGCGTTTATTGTATGACTCAGTCACTAGGGACCCGGGGAGGTTTTGTGAATACATGATTTATTGCTTCAATGTTGTTGATCAACAGAATAAATTATTCATTCTAATGCCGTATCACCAAACGTGAGTTCTAATATAAAATTACATACTAATTAGCTAACTTTTTTACCTTCATTTCTCATTTCATTTGTATTTGACATTGTAGCCACCACTGGGCTTTGTTTATATTCTGCGCTGCCACCGCTACTCTGCTCGTTCTAGATCTACTAGGGCAGTGGACAGAATTCAACACTGAAGACTTAATCAAAGAGTAAGTTTTTATTACTATTTAATGTTTGTAAGTTTTTGAACCAAAATTAATGTACTTGTTCATTTGCTAAACGCTTTTGTTAATATATGTAACAGTTGTTACAAAAAAAACCCCTCAGGGAGAGTTTGGTGATTTGACCGTCAATTACATCAAGGTTGGTAATTCATGTATTACATTCGTGCTGCTATTATCTTTGTACAATTGTTTTACATTTGTGAATTTGGTGATTTAGTGCCATACCCAAAAGGATTCTAAGAGTTGCGGGTACTACGTGATGCGGTATATGTACGAGTTCTGGGTACTTCCCAAGTTTTAAGAATGATATTGACAAGGTAATACGAACGCTGTCTTGTATTTAATTCTTTCGGCAGATTTTTTGTGTCTTTATCTTAATCTCATTATGTGTTCCATTCCTTTTCTTGTTGCAGATTAAAGAGCATTATGCCAGATTCAAGACTTATGCTCCTGCCGACTTGTTGCATGTCAGAGAGAGCATGGCAGCCATGTTTATGAGAATGGAGTGGTAGACTAGCTAGCTCTGATGCTGCTTGATACATCTATGTTATTTGTGTTATTGTAGTGCTGCTCTGATTCTGTTAGTTGCTGCTGCAACAGATTATATTGTGTAACAAATTATATTTTTTGTTAGTTGCTCTGATTCTGTTTGTAATGAATTATGCTAGCTGCTGCTGTAACAGATTCTAGCTGTTGTATTGAATGTTTCTGTTGCAATTGTGCGCAGAAATGAATTTAGAAATGAATTTGCAATGTTATCTCTGTTGCAATTGTGTAACAGATTGAATATGTTACAGATTTTCGATCTGGTGCTTTATTAGATGTTATCTGTTGCAATTGTATAACAGATTGAATATGTTACAGATTTTCGATGGTGCTTTATTAGAGTTATCTCTGTTGCAATTGTGCGCAGAGAATGAAATTGTGTTGTTGGTATTTGATTCAGGTGGTTCAATTGTGCAGTTTCTGCCCTCTGTTGCTTATTTGTTACAATTCTGTCTCTGTTGCAATTGTGTAGATTTGTAAAAAAAAAAAAAAATTACACTTTAGATTACGGTTCTAACAATAACCGTAATCTAAAGTCCTTTGGGCGCGCACACCAAAAGACTTTAGATGACCGTTATGCCAAAACCGTCATCTAAAGTGTCGACTTTACATTACGGTTATTTGTAAAACCGTGATCTAAAGTCCTTTGGTTCGCGCGCGCCAAAGGACTTTAGATCACGGTTTTACAAATAACCGTAATGTAAAGTCAATGACACGCGGGCCGAAAAGGGACTTTAATTACGGTTTTAAACCGTAATTAAAGAAACGCCATCTTTATTGACGCTCGCGTAGATTACGGTCCAGAACCGTAATTATACACGGTTTGGACCGTAATTAATGGGTCGCGTTCCACCAGTGGTACTTTATTGTGTTTCTATGGTTTAAATTGTTCACTAATGTTCTAAGGAAATTTTAGCTTAATATAATAGTTTAATATTTATACAACATATCAAGGTTTGGGGTATTTCAATCTACCCCCCTTAAAAGAACTTTGTCCCCAAAGTTCACACTTCCCACGCATCATTCACATTTGAACACGGGGATTACTTGCAAGATAAAACTTCCATAACAAAATACTTTACATATCAACCCTCAGACTCGAGGTGCGGGTAACATAACAACATATAGACTCAAAGGTTGTAACATACTAACATAGACAATGTATTTAAAACATGTCGTACACATAACGAAATGACTCTACCCCCCTTAAAAAGGGGTACGCCCCGTACCCTAAATTTACAAAAACTAGAGAGTAAACAATGACGGGTACTTCGCCCTCATTTTATCCTCCAGCTCTCAAGTGGTCTCTCGACTTCCTGGTTTGACCAGAGGACCTTCAACAGTCGCACAGACTTATGGCGAGTGCCTCGAGTCTTAGTGTCCAAAATCCATACGGGAGTCTCCACTAATAGCATGGTCAGCTCTAATGTTATCCTTTCGGGATGAAGTACATGAGACAGATGAGGCATATATTTCTTCAACCGTGATACATGAAATACATCATGTACCTTACCAAGCTCAGTTGGCAGATCTAGCCTGTAAGCTACCAGCCTATCCGCTCCGTCACAACATAAGATCCCACATATTTTGGGCTCAACTTACCTTTCTTGCCAAAACAAAGCACACCCTTCATGGGGGAAACTCTAACAAATACCTGTCGCCTACAGTGAACACCAGGTCACATCGTCGCACATCGGCATACGATTTTTGCCTATCTTGAGCTACCTTCATGTTAGCTCGTATCTGGCGTACTTCTGCTTGTACTTGCTCCAAATATTTGGGTCCTATAATGGCCACCTCACTCAACTCATCCCAGCATAATGGCATGCGGCATGGTCTACTGTACAAAGCCTAGAAGGAGACATCTTGATCGAAGCATGGTAACTGTTGTTGTAGCTGAACTCGATCAAGTGCAGCTTATCAATCCAGCTGGTCTGAAAGTCAAGTGCACATGCACGTAACATATCTTTGAGCATCTGGATGGTGCGCTCACTCTGACAATATGTCTGAGGGTGGAACGCTGCACTCATCTTCAACTCGGTACCAAGCGCTTCCTGTGTAGATCTTCAATACCTCAAAAGGAATCTAGTATCCCTATAACACAATTGTTTTCGATACCCCATGATGCCGTATAATCTCTCGGTCGAAGAGCTCTGCTAGCTTTGCCACTTTCCAAGTGTCCTTCATCGGTATGAATCGGGCCACCTTGGTCAGTCGGTCAATGACCCATATCATGTTCAGACCTCCCCTTGTAGGTGGAAGCCCAGCTACGAAGTCCACGGAGATGTCATGGAACTTCCACTCTGGCACTGGCATTGGCTGTACCTACCGTCAGACCGTCGGTGCTCAAACTTGACTTTCTAACAAGTGAGACACCTTACCACAATCATTCACTTCCTTTTTCATTCCAGTCCACCAAAATATCTTTTCATACCTTATACATCTTGAAGCTCCGGGTGAATCGAAGTAGTAGAACAATGGGATTCACTCAGTATGTGCTCTTTCAGCTCGGCACTACTTCGGAATACACAGTCGGCCATTGAGCCTAATCAGGTCATCATCGTGGAGTCGGAAGTCATACTTCTGACCCTTGAATGTGTCATCAATCAGCTTTTGCCTGATCTCTTGCATATACTGATCTGACATCTGAGCACTGCGTACCTCTTCAACCAAGATAGAGAGAGAGACTAGTGAATAGAGAGAGGTGCTCGGCAACTCAATGCGTCGCTACCACATTTTTTACCTTCCTTGTACTGAAGGTTGATGTCGTAGTCGTTTAGAAACTCGCCCCACCTTTTTGCCTCATGTTCAACTCTTTCTAAGTGAAACAATACTTCAAAATTTTATGATATGAATAGATTGTCACACTTACCACATACAAATGATGTCGCCATATCTTCAAGGCGAAGACTATGGCACCTAATTCTAAATCTTGGGTAGGGTAGTTCTCTTCATACTTCTTCAGCTGTCGGGAGGCGTATGCCACGACCTTCCCATGTAGCATCAATACATAACCATACCTCTACCTGATGTGTCGTAGTAGACCTCACACCATCTGTACCGTCTCGTATTGTCAGCACTGGTGCAGAAGTCAGAGCAACCTTGAGACTACGGAAAGAACTCTCGTAGTCGTCTGTCCACTCGAATGGTGCATCCTTTTTCATCAAGGAAGTCATCGCACTGGTGGAACGCGACCCATTAATTACGGTCCAAAACCGTGTATAATTACGGTTCTGGACCGTAATCTACGCGGGCGTCAATAAAGATGGCGTTTCTTTAATTACGGTTTAAAACCGTAATTAGAGTCCCTTTTCCGGCCCGCGTGTCATTGACTTTACATTACGGTTATTTGTAAAACCGTGATCTAAAGTCCTTTGGCGTGCGCGAACCAAAGGACTTTAGATCACGGTTTTACAAATAACCGTAATGTAAAGTCGACACTTTAGATGACGGTTTTGGCAATAACCGTCATCTAAAGTCTTTTGGCGCGCGCGCCCAAAGGACTTTAGATTACGGTTATTGTTAGAACCGTAATCTAAAGTGTAATTTTTTTTTTTTTTTTTTACAAATCTACACAATTGCAACAGAGACAGAATTGTAACAGATACGCAACAGAGGGCAGAAAACTGCACAATTGAACCACCTGAATCAAATACCAACAACACAAATTCATTCTCTGCGCACAATTGCAACAGAGATAACATCTAATAAAGCACCAGATCGAAATCTGTAACATATTCAATCTGTTACACAATTGCAACAGAGATAACATCTAATAAAGCACCAGATCAAAATCTGTAACATATTCAATTGTTACACAATTGCAACAGAGATAACAATTGCAAATTCATTTCTGCGCACAATTGCAACAGAAACATTCAATACAACAGCTAGAATCTGTTACAGCAGCAGCTAGCATAATTCATTACAAACAGAATCAGAGCAACTAACAAAAAATATAATTTGTTTCACAATATAATCTGTTGCAGCAGCAACTAACAGAATCAGAACAGCAACTAACAAAAAATATATGTTACAGCATCAGAGCTAGCTAGTCTACCACTCCATTCTCATAAACATGGCTGTCATGCTCTCTCTGACATGCAACAAGTCGGCAGGAGCATAAGTCTTGAATCTGGCATAATGCTCTTAATCTGCAACAAGAAAAGGAATGGAACACATAATGAGATTAAGATAAAGACACAAAAAATCTGCCGAAAGAATTAAATACAAGACAGCGTTCGTATTACCTTGTCAATATCATTCTTAAAACTTGGAAGTACCCGCAGAACTCGTACATATACCGCATCACGTAGTACCCGCAACTCTTAGAATCCTTTTGGGTAGGGCACTAAATCACCAAAATCACAAATGTAAAACAATTGTACAAAGATAATAGCAGCACGAATGAAATACATGAATTACCAAACCTTGATGTAATTGACGGTCAAATCACCAAACTCTCCCTGAGGGGTTTTTTGTAACAACTGTTACATATATTAACAAAAGCGTTTAGCAAAATGAACAAGTACATTAATTTTGGTTCAAAAAACTTACAAACAATTAAATAGTAATAAAAACTTACTCTTTGATTAAGTCTTCAGTGTTGAATTCTGTCCACTGCCCTAGTGGATCTAGAACGAGCAGAGTAGCGGTGGCAGCGCAGAATATAAACAAAGCCCAGTGGTGGCTACAATGTCAAATACAAAATGAAATGAGAAATGAAGGTAAAAAAGTTAGCTAATTAGTATGTAATTTTATATTAGAACTCACGTTTGGTGATACGGCATTAGAATGAAACTTTATTCTGTTGATCAACAACATTGAAGCAATGAATCATGTATTCACAAAACCTCCCCGGGTCCCTAGTGACTGAGTCGTACGATAAACGCTCCGGGCACACGCAGTAATGGAGGTCATGTCCTTCTCAACACATCTCTCAAGCAGACATCTATTATATCACATGTACTATAAAAAGTTAGCCAATGCAACTTCATAGATACTTATTCTATATGTTTTACAATATGAGGAAAGAACACTTACTTTAGATAAGCTTGAATAATGTTAATGTTCAGATAATCTCCACACATCATCTCTCTGATGTCCTCAAAGTTGATTGCCGTCATCATATATCTTCTTCGTAGTGAAACATCGACTTTGGAAGCGTCATCATGAAGTTGTTTTGAGATGACTTCAACATGATCTTGTCGTAGAGATTCATCTGCTTGGGCCCCAAAACATTAACAAGTTTTTGTGGCAGTGTGAGCTTATTTTTAGGCGCCTCAGAAGTCCTGGTGCGACCCCGGACGGGCGCTGGATTCTTACCTTTCGCACCCCGACTCACTGGATTCTTACCCTTCACACACAAACAGTAAAGCATCAATGTAAAGATAATTACTAATTGATTATTATAGTAACATTAAACAATTATCTAGAACATACCCTTGTACTTCTGACAGGATTCGCCGGCGCGCAGATCTCTTCTTCTCTGGGCCGGGATACGCGGCGAGGAAGCTCAGGGATCTCAGGATTCGCCGGCGCGCTGGTCTCTTCTAGTTGGGCCGGGTTACACAGCGAGGAAGCTCAGGGATCTATAATAGATTAGATTAGACACTTAATGCTAAATAATGCATTTTATTAGATACTAAATGGTTGTCAAACAGTCTTACCTCATCGGTGACAACAATATAACATGCTGGCCAGGGCAATATGTCTCCCTTCGCTTCGATCAGCGTGCATTTGTTGTCAAACGCCATCGGAAGGTATGCATGCTCAAATCCATCAACTATCAGGTCCAAGGTCACACGTGCGTAGAATGGGGGTAGACGTACGAAACTGATGAGCGTGAGTGACCTGATGGCAACACTGTCCCGTAGGCCGCATCTACAGGGTGCCCGTCTAATGGTATTTGGAGACGACATTTTTTTTGCTCCTTTAATAAACAGAGATAATACGTGAAATAAATAAGTGAGTCCAATCTAATACTATTTAAATAACTTTATTTTAGGAGAAAAATAGTTAAACAAAGTTAACCTGGATGTTGGCAAACGGGTACGGGTCAGCGGCCGGAGCACAACTAGACGAGGAAGATAGTCGAGGAGGATCTAGCTGCTACTGCTGAGTAGTCGCATGTGCAATCGCATTCAACGCTTCCTACAGCCTCTCTCGATAGCCCGGCGCTCAGCAGCCTGTTTCTCGTCATTAGCTTGGCGCTCAGCAGCGAACTTACGCTCTACCATCGCCTCGACTTCAGCAGAGCACTCATCTGACCCTTCCTAGCAGATGGCGGGAATACGTTCTTATGACGTACTTCTCCCCCAAATCCTCTAACACGCCCGGGTGATCCTTCTTCCCAAGCATTTGATTGAGCGCGTCGTCTTGAGAAGGAGGAGCATGTAAGTCTACTTCTCCTCTCTGTGCCGCTTCGTACTGTCCAATTTTCAAAGAAGTTAACACTAAATTTAAGATCAACAAACACTTGAGTGTATAAGTAAATTATTTAACAGCTACTTTCAAATACTTACAATTTGGTTAGCCAGTTGTTCCATCGCAGCATTAGGAAATATCCTCTGACCTTCGCTGGTCGTTTTCTGGCGTCCCAGTATGTACATCTGCACCCTCCTCGCCTCAGAGACATCCTCGATCGGGCATTCACTTCCATCCTCGTTCCTCCGTGTCAGCAAACCAGCTTCTTTCCATCCCTCGAGGCTGCAAAATATCCCCTTCGTCCCATGGGGTGTGGGGTAGAGATTAGCTTCACGGTTTTGCCGTGCTTGTTCTTGTACTTGCTGTTCAGAAAGTACAACAGGAAATTAATTAGAAAATCAGGGATAAAGCATTATGAGCATTAATTAAGAAAAGAGTACACACAAACATACCCTGAACTCGGGGGTGGCGTGCCGCTCAAAAACTTCTTCCACTCCTCTTCAGTGATCATGCCGTTGTACACAACATACGGAGGAGGCCACGTGGGGGCACCCTGTTGATCCAATGCTCAACCAAATAGTGGCGGAATGATTTAGCTTTGCCAGACACCAAAGAAAGAACGGTCTTCTTCACTTCTTCTGGGATCTTGTACCGTTCTTGCACCTTCTTCCAGATCGTCTCCTTTACTTCTTGCGGGACTTGTTTCCATGTGTGGTTGATGCAGCAATGTGATCTGGCCAGAGTCCCTAGCATACTACCGAACTCTGACCTGCTGCCCCCACCATACCTCCCATACTGGTCCCACAAAAGACTAATCTGATCCTCTTTCTGCAGTTTCAACCCACGGGTCGGACCTCTACCTCTGGGTCTCTGAGTAGCGCTCGTAGAAGGTGCACTCATGGAAGGGCCAACAGTAGCAGCGGCAGCAGATGTGGATGGGGCAACAGCAGCAGCGGCAGATGTAGATGGGACCGGTACCATTCGCTTCTCATTTTCCTCATCCTCACGACAAAATAAATCGAACTCTGCATCTGCCATGTCCTGATCAGCCATGCCTGCAAGGATTGAAATACAATTTGAATTAGATTAAGCATTTCATAATGGTCATAAACAAGCAATAAATAAAAGAGTGGTAATTTCATATAAATTTTTATAGTAATAACTTACATACACCATTATCTCTCAACCCACATTCCCTCGTTATGGTCTGATCGTATATACTCACGATGACCTGTGAGCTCAGCCTCTTCCAATGAAATAGGAACAGTTGGAGGTTCATCTTCTGCATCATGCTCATCCTCATCAACCACACCATCCACACCAACTATTCCTCTTCTCCCTTTAAGCACAACAGACCATCTAGGATTGCAGGGATCAGTTACATAAAATATCTGCTTAACCTTCGTCCCAACAACGAATGGCTCAACCGTGGGAGTAGCTCTAGACAGATCAACCAGTTTCATACCATGCTCCTCCTCACGGTAGCCATGAATGTTGTTAACCCAGTAGTTACAGCGGAAAACACACATTTCGTAGCTGTTGTAGTCCAATACCCAGATGTCTTGTATAAACACTGAAATATGATTGTTGTACTGAGACAGGACTATGACCCACGACACCGACGTCATATAATTTTTGATAAGCTTCAAGCTCTACACCACTGTTTTGATTCGTTGACTTCTGATCCTGACGTTCTGTGAAAAAGGTGAATCCGTTGACATCGTACCCCTCATAAGAAATTACATCCAGATTTGGTCCAAATGCAACTACTTTAATCAGTTCAGGCACATTCGTGGACTGATCGGACAACACTCTCTCTTTGAACCATCGGACAAATGTCCTATTCTGCTCATTTTGTAGTCTGACGTCACTCATGTTTGGATATTGTGCTCTTAAACACACAAGTGTTCATCAAAGTATGGTTCAACATCTTCAAGATGACTTAGCACAACTAAATGAGCTTTGTTAAGAGTGTCTATGTCAATTCTTTTCAGTTTCCTTCCAACCGTGCCAACACCCTTCAATCTGCCCTCGTGTCTAGAACGTGGAAGTCCAATGGTATCGACACCTTCTAGGTAATTGGTGCAGAAGTCTACAACTTCCTCTGTGATAGTGCCCTCTATAATACTACCCCGGGTGACGACGGTTCTTCATTTTCTTCTTCAGGACACCCATGTACCTTTCGAACGGATACATGTAGCGAAGGTACAAAGGACCACACATCAGAATCTCTCTTACAAGATGCACGAGGAGATGTATCATTATGTCGAAGAACGATGGAGGAAAATACATCTCCAGCTGGCACATGTCACAATAAGATCCTTTTGTAATTTAGACAGAGTGTCCACATCAAGAACCTTAGACGAAATGGATTTGAGGAAGACACTGACGTTTGTGATTGTGTGTCTGACAGCATCCGGCAAGATCCCACGTAGTGCAATTGGCAAAAATTCTGAAGTAGGACATGATAATCGTGAGATTTCATTCTACTAATTTGAAATCTGTCATGGACACTAGGTTTCTTATGTTTGAGGAGTAACCTGATGGCACCTTGATGTTGTAAAGGGTACTGCATAGACTATGTTTCTCTCTTTAGACAGAGTGTGACAGGCAGGAGGCAAGAATGTGTGTTTTCCACGTTCTTGCGGGCCAAGCTCTATGCGTATGCCCAACTCAATTAAATCTTTTCTTCCTTTCAAATGATCCTTTGTCTTTCCTTTTATGTTCAAAAGGGTGCTAGTGAAACTTTCACCCACGTTCTTCTCGACATGCATCCCATCGATACAATGTCTAACTCCAGATGCTGCCAGTACTGTAGTTCCCAAAATATTGATTTCTTTTTCCAGACACTTTTTTCACCACTTTTGGTTGGCGGCCCGAAGTTGTTCACAATATTATCCAACTTTTTGTAATCTCTGTACCTGTCAAAGGCTGGCGCGCCATGCTGTGATCAGTTTTCCCATCGAACTCTTTCGCCATCTTTCGATACTTATTTTCAAGCGAATGCTACAAGTGTTTTCACCATAAATCGGACACGCCAACGCCCCCTTGATTGAATAGCCTGAAAGATTACCATAGGCGGGGAAATCATTGATGTGCAGTACAACATAGCACGCAAATTGAAGTCCTCTTTACTGAATGAGTCGTAAACCGTAGCCCCTTCATTCCACAAGAGTTGTAGATCCTCTATCAAAGGTTGTAGGAATACGTCAATTTTGTTGCCGGTTGCTTTGGACCAGATATTAAACAAGACAACAAGATGTGTCTTGGTTTCATGCATAACCCGGCGGTAGATTGTAAATAACCAAAAGCACAGGCCAGGTACTGTGTATGCTACTCAAAGTACCGTAAGGGTTCATCCCATCCGTGTACACAAGCCTAGCCTTAGGTTTCTCGGTTCGTTACCAAACTCAGGAAATTTTACCGTCTATGGTTCTCCACTGTGGTGCATCAGCGGGATGTCTCAATCTGCCATCCTTTTTCCTGTGAACTGAATGCCACTGAAGATTCTGCGTCTTTCTCAATGGGAACAAACGTCTGAACCTTGGAATGATGGGGAGGTACCACAATACCTTAGCTGGTGAACCTTTCTTACTACCGCTGATGTGAGTTGTTGTTTCTTATACCGTGACGCTCCCACATGCTGAACAGCTTTCAGCAAATTCATCCGATTCCAAAACAGCATGCAACCATTTGGACAAGCATGAATTTTCTGGTACCCCATACCCATGGGGCACATCATTTTTTTGGCTGAGTACGTAGTCGTTGGTAAAACGTTGTCCACCGAAGAACGTATTTCAATAGTTCCAGGAGGTCAGTGAAACTTACGTCGCTCCAGCCATGTTTCACTTTCAATTGAATAGCTTGAGGACGACACTCAGCTTGCTTAACTTTGTAGGGTCACACCCGGGGTACAACGGTGTTTTGGATGAATCCAACAAATTTCATGCTTGTCTGGCGTGTTAGAGTAATGTCGTTCCACATCTTCAGCATAGTCTCAATGTCATCATCCCAGAAAATCTGGCACAACGTTCGCTGTAACGTCTTCTGGATCACCAGCAACTGTATCATCTCCAAGTTCTGTTTCTGTGTTTGCCTGACATTATCCCCTTCTTCAAGCTTAATAACATCGAACGCACTCTGACCATGCCATCGGATTATGTCTTGGAAATCTTTTGTAAAACCGCGGGTGGATCAGATGTTCCTTAATTGTTTAACGCCGCGATATCTCAGATTGTTTTGCAGTCGATAAACGGACAAAATATGTATCCCTTGTCTGTAGGTTTCAGATTGTTCGCCACACCGTGCATAACTTATCAACTCCTTCTAAAAACTTGTCGTCCAAATTTCCGCTGTAAATCCACGAACGTTCCATCTCCTTCTAGCTATTTATATGAAGGCAGCCATTTCATACCGTCACCCGTGGCAGACTCTTACCACTTTTATATCTTATCAACCTAAATCCATCCATGAGTATTAAATCCACCGCGTGAACGTGTTTTAATATGTAATTATTGAAAATTTCGGCAGCATCTCCCTACAGTTCTTCAAATGCACGATATTATGAATTAATAAATAATATATGCATTCGAAGAACAATAAAGAGATACTGCTGTGAAATAATCAATAAAGTATATTAAAAAGCACATTCACACCCTAGGTGTGTGATTAACAATCGTGGACAGTCCCGACAGGGACTGCCGAAGATATACCTCTATTAGGTATATCTTGGGCGGATAACTATGTTTGGTAGTTTGTCAAATATTATATGTATATATATAAATCTTACCTCTGGTAGACGATTAGCCGATGCTAAGACGGTTGAGGTCGGAAGCCTAAAAAAGTCGTAGTCCTGATGCATAAATGAAAACGACAACATTAGAATTCATCAAAAAATCAAGGTTAAATGCTAGCTAACCACGGAAAAAAATCGACAGCATCTCCCCTATATTTCTAACGTCTCCAAATCAGTTTTATCAAATTCAAATTCGCACGCACCATCTAGAACTGGTAACATACATAAACTTATCTTCACTGATGTATTTAGTTTACAGAAACAGAAAGAAAAACGACAACATCTTTCTGTGCCTCTACTGAACAGATTCACACACAAGAATCAGAACCAGAAATAAAACTTGAGAAAAGAAACAGACAGACAGAGATGGTGTATGACTCCTCTCTGTTTTGTTCACGTGTTTGAATTCTCAAACCTTTCTAAACTGTCGATCCTGTCAATTTGGTGTGTTATAAAGTTTCTAACTCAACTAAACCCAAGGCAACTTTGTTATAGATGCAGAATTGTCAGAACCTGATCTGATACGAAACTGAAGCTGAAATCCAAACTGAAATCAAAACAGAAACTGAGTTGTGTCTTGCTTTTTTCTTCCCTGTCTGTTTTTTTTTCTTTCAACTGATTATACTTCTCCTAACTCCTTACCCAGTTACTTAAATATTCCATTAAGCTTTTAAATCCAGACCAAAACTCAAACAACTTGTTACAGTTCTTTCCATTCATGAAACTGAGATATGCTACAGTTCTGTACCATTCATTTTTAGGAATCGGTAATATACTTGAACTTACTTTCTTTCCTGTGGCAGTTTTAAGTAGTAGCATTTTTAAAACTACACTATTATGTATTAATTGTAATACTAAATGCTAAGAACAAAAAAAATACAGCAGTTTACAGATTGGTTGCAAAGTTACCGTAACTAAGCACCAAAGTGGGCAAGTAGTGTAGAAATCAGCCCACGAACTAGGTCGCAATTAACTGTGAATCTGGGAACAAATATATGAACAAGGTTAGAACATTTGCCATTACACTCTCAGGATTCGATACAAACGAGGTTAGAACTTGCAATCGAAATGCATGTATATGAACAAAGTTAGAAAAAAATGACAATCAATCGCGATCGCATACCCAATACGCGATAGAGACGTCGACGGTGAGACCAGTGGGTAGATGGGGGTGGTGACGGCGGCGATGGGAGTGACAAAGGTGGTGGGAGCGACGGCGGCGATGGCCGTTAGCAAGGTGACGGGAGAGAGAGGCAATTTCAGTGAGGAAGATAGCGCGAAGAGAAGAAGAGTTACTGTGAGTAGAGTGTGCAGAGTGTAGGCAAATGTTTAAATGGACTTTAGATTACGGTTTACATGTAAACCGTAAACTAAAGTCACACTTTACATGACGGTTCTCACAAAAACCGTAATCTAAAGTGTAACGAAATTAAAAAAAAAGCGCGATAATTATTTGGCATATGTAGGTTTCAAACATAGGTAACACATTAATATAAAGTTTTATTAATCTAAAATACACTGGTAAAACGACGTCGTTAAATGTAATCTAAAGTGTAACGAAATTAAAAAAATAGCGCGATAATTATTTGCCATATGTTGTGTTTCAAACATAGGTAACACATTAATATAAAGTTTTTATTAATCTAAAATACACTGCTAAAACGACATCGTTAACTGTAATTTAGATTACGCACGGATTCGAATAAATCAAATATACGGGAAATTTTTTTCGTCAGATCAAAACGACGTCGTTGACGAGGTTGGTGCGCCTTTTTTAGGAGGGACTTTAGATGACGGTTTTTAGTAAAACCGTAATCTAAAGTCCGTTGACCGTAAAGCGCGCGTCAACACGGGACTTTAGATTACGGTTTTACTAAAAACCGTCATCTAAAGTCCCTCCTAAAAAAGGCGTGCCAACCTCCGATCGATTATTGATTACGGTTAATCAATCATCGTCGCTAATAAATTCCGGCCTTCCTATTAATCACGGTGTCTGTTTAAACCGTGATTAAACCACCGTCATTAAAGCCTCGCGTTCCACTAGTGTCGGTTTCGAGACACTGGAGAAGTTCTTCTCAAATCTCCTATAATATCCTGCCAGATCGAGGAAGCTCCTAATGTCGGTAACCGTCTTCGGCCTAGGCCAGCTGCGCACTGCATCTATGATGGCTGGATAAACAGCGATCACAGCCTTGGAAAACATGACCAAGGAATGAAACTTGGTTCAACCAGAATTCACACTTGGAGAATTTGCATAAATTTGGTTTTCTCTCAACGTTTGCAACGCGCTTCTCAAGTGGCTTTCATGCTCACCCTTCGACTTTGAATATACAAGAATATCGTCAATGAAGTCTACCACTGATTTGTCCAACTGATCTCGGAACAAGCGGTTCATTAAGTCCATAAACTTGACTAGTGCATTATATAAACCCAGCGGCATAACCATGAACTCGTAGTGACCGTATCTGGTTCAGAACACGGTCTTCTCAATGTCACCGTCTCGGATAGTGATTTGGTGGTAACCGGATCGTAAGACGGTCTTGGAGAATACGGATGCTCCTTTCAATTGGTCAAACAGATCATCGATACGTGGTAATGGATAACGGTTCTTCACCGTAACAACATTCAGCTCTCTGTAGTTGATGCAAAGGCGGAGACTACCGTCCTTCTTCTTCACAAGAGGACCGGTGCTCCCCATGGTGAAACGCTCAGGCGTATGAATCCCTTGTCGAGTAGGTCTCGCAGCTGCTCTTTGAGCTTTGTCATCTCAGCTGGAGCCATACGATAGTGCGCCTTCGCTATTGGTCGTTCGGCTTGGCACCAATTTAATCTCAAACTCCACTGCCCGTGCTGGCGGCGCATGCCTGGTAGTTCCTTAGGAAAGACATCAGAAAACTCCGACACTACTGGCACATCTGGGCTAAACTCCGGATCTCTCTCTATGTCCTGGACATAGTAGAGGTACACATCACTCTTTATTTGTAGTTCACGATACATTGCCATGGCGGTGATGATCTGAGTCGAAGGATCCCTGGGCCTCTGGCGGTATGAAATGGTAACCCCAATCGAACTCCAAAGAAGCAGATCGACGATGCTCAGCACATAGGATTCGACCCTTGTACTGTTCCAACCAGTTCATCCCCACAATCACATCGAATCTGAGCCCCTCGAACTCTATCATGTCGATCAGAAACTCTTCATCTTTAATTCAGACAGTGGAACCTCGGTAGTAGCGGGTACACTCGATCCGCTCTTTCGACGGGAGAGTGACTAGAAAGTCAGGCATCTCTTCACCATCTAACCTCAGCCTCTTCGCAAATGTAAGTGAGATAAACGTGTGTAAGGCTCTAGAGTCAAACAAGATTGATGCATCCACGCCATTAACTGGGAAGGTAGCGGTGAGGATAGTGCCGCTCTTCCCGGCTTCTGCCTCTGTACACACACTCAGTGTACCTCCCGTTCCGAGTGCACAGCCTAATTTAGTTCACAAATTTATAAGTACAATGGTAACACACATGGTTGATATACTCAAAACAACACCGTTTTATTCATTAACACTCTCTTTACACCATAAGTTGGTTTACACTGGGTCTACATAGCTAATTATATAGCATCTTTAACATACGACTGGTTTCACACATTACATGGTTACACATGGCTTTAGAATTGCCTAAAAGTTAAATTCAAACGTCCCGGTTCATGTGTGTGGCATTGATTACTGTCGGAGGTGCCGTATTCAGTTTGATCTTCTTGATACCGTGATATAGCATCCTCGACTGCCCACCCATGACTAATACATCACCTGACTTAAACACCAACTTCTTTGTGAGATCAGCACGCTTCTGCTCGCCATACATAAAACACTACGGTATCACCAATGGACCAGGACACCACGGGTACTCCCTTACTCAGAGACTCGGGTGTTTCATCCTTATCTTGGTGTAAACCCAACCGTCTACCTTTCTGGTAGAAGTTCACAATACACAAATCTACTTAAACACTCGGAATTGGATCCGATTCAACTCACTGAGCAATTCCCACGGCGTGGTTAACGACCACAAGGAACTCCTCAGGTATCTTCGGTATCGTTGCTCCATCTTCCGCTCACACGTCTTGATATGTCTTGGTGTAAGTATTCTAGTCCTTACCGCGCATATCACTTCAACTTCATTTTCAGTCCACTCGGGTATTCCGGTGTGTAGAAACCTCCAAGTGCTGCTCTCCTAGTTTGTCGCATCGTCGGATGATGTGGATTTGTGCTTCGGGTGTCAGGTATCCATTTAATATAATATCATACCTGGATGGATGACCTGACATTGCTCCATCGGGAATTCGTTGATGCTGATGGTGGTTTCTTTGGGGTTTGGAGTGGGAAGGATTGGATAGCAAATATTGAAGGTTCCTAAGGTTTAGAATTATCTAACTTAGGTGAATTACACATTATACTTTAACCCATTGCTTAAGTAGTAGTACATTTAGACTTGCTAACACTCATGCATGAAATGCGAAAAGCAATCAATTATTTCACTCTACGGTTTAAGTAGTACCTGGTCTAGAAGAGGGTCCAGCTCCCTCAGACTTATCTACGACATTCAGGGTGGCCTTTCCAGCTCCTGACCCTTTCCCCTTCTGGGAGTTAGAGTTCCTCTGATCCGAGGATGGCTGACTAGTTGCCTTCAGGCCTTCAGTGGTCACGGAAGCCTTTCCCTTCCATTGCCTCTTAGGCCTATAGTTTTTGCCGTTGGGGTTCTGGAAGCACTCGAAGTCTCGGTGCCCCATCTTTTGCAGTGGTAGCAATGCACATCATTCCCTTTACAGTCCTTACCGGGGTGGTCTTCGTGCACCGCCTACTGTAGTAGTGGCACTCAAGTCCAGATCTCGTACTGGTTGCTATCATATAGCACAATTAATACACACTTCACAACTCGACAACACACATTTAAGTTTGGCACTCGGAATTAAGTAGTTACCCTGGGCAGATGAGAGCGTAACGGCTTAGCCGCATAGGCATAGGTGAGCTACAGTGGCTCCTCAGTAGTGGTGGTCGGGCCTTGGCCCTTGCCGCCCTGTTGCTGGCCTTTTTGGGACTGAGGGTAAGGTTTCTTCTTCTTTCCTTCCCCGTACCCTTGTGTGTTCTGGCCCTCGCTCGAAGCCTTGCGCTTGTGCGCATTCTCCTCGTCCCTCAGTCGGACGGTGATCTCGACCTTAGCAACGGCATGATAGCACTCCTGAATTTAGGATGTTAGTCATGCCCCGTGAATCGAACTCACATTCACACTTACACATTGTATACACTTATTCACATCAAGCTATATTTTAATTACCTGCAAGGTGGTACTTCCAGCTGGCCCCATTCCATAGCTACCCGGCAGATTCATCCGGCATATGCATTTGTGAGACCAAATCCTCTTTGAGACTTGCCACCCTTGATTATTGGTCTTACGTTCCCTTACATTGATAATCTTCCAAAATTAAAGTTAGTTTATTTAATTTTCTTAGTTTAGAATCACATTTACTTTTCCCCCATTTTATTTTAGAATAGGCTTTTGCCCGAATTAGGACTAGTTTTCTATAAGTCCCTTGGGTTCAATACTCTCGGTCGTAATATATTTACATTATACTCCGACCGGGTTTTATTTTACTACCTGTAGTAGAGTTGTAGGTTTAGTCATTTATTATTCTTTTTTATATAGTTTTATCCCTAAATTCTCTATTAGCACAAATTGGCGCCGTTGCCGGGGACTTGGAATTAGTCCAAGTCCTAAATTCGGTAAAACGCCCTATTCTTTATTCTTTAATTCTATGATTCTTTAATTTAATTTGTTCATTTTATTTTCGGTTGAATGTGCCGGGTACACTGTCGGGTGTTCTACATCCGGCATCTTGGAGGAAGTCCTACGCCGGATAAAGTTTACCCGGCGCACGACCCGGCATAATCAAACTTCAACTTTTACTTCGCATTGTCCTTTTTTTGAATCTTTGATTTGTCTATAAATATTCTTTTTCATTGATCTTTTATGTTAACTTCCCTTTCCCATTTAATTTTCTTTTTGAGTTTGAACGCGCCGGGTGGTGTGCCGGGTAACTTCAACCCGGCATTAGTGGAGGAAGTCCATTGCCGGATACAACTAACCCAAAACCTGTCCGGCATCTTCAATTTATTTTCAGTTTTAAATTATTTTCGTAAAATGTTAAATTACTTATAGTATTCTATTCTTTTCTTACACCATTCGCTTAGATCTCTCTTCTAATACTTCCTAATTGTTGATTCTTTATTTTTATTTTTTTAGATTCGCAGAAGACCAAACGCGACGTCGGGTACTCTTAACCCGGCAGTATTGGAGGAAGTCCAATGCCGGGTGCCGTACACCCGGCACCGTGTGCGTCATAACCAAAACTTTATTTCTTCTTGTATTTTCGTAATTTTAATATGTCATTATATTATTTCTTTTATTATTACAAAGTATTATAACGTTTTCTCTTGCTCCTCCTGAAGTTATCAAAGTGAATGCTTCTGCGGTCCACGAATTCTCCTGAAGAATTAGCAAATTCTGACCCAGAAATCGAGAGGACTCTTCTTCGCTCCATTCGTCAACGAAGAAAACAAGAAACCAACAACACCTACCTCCTACACCAATGGCAGCACCTACCGTCTTAAATATAAACCGGCCTTCTAACCAAGGCCAAAAGCCAACAATCGACCTCCACTCCTCGCACAAAATGAATATGATGAATGGCAAAAACTCAAGCCATATCATCAAATCAGATGCATCAAGGAGTTGGGTATGTTCGACGGTACAAACCTGGACGATGCTTTGCTCCACATCACCAAATTTCTACAACACACAAACAGTCTAACCTCCACAAACAATGTCCTCCAATATGCCAGACTTTCCCTCTTTCCCATAGCCTTACGGGAACGCCAGCAAGTGGTACCACAGTCTAACCCCTAGTACCATCACCACATGGGAGGACATGGCAACCAAGTTTTATGACAAATTCATTCCCCCTAGTCGCACCCTGGAGATGATCGCCGACATTTACAACTTTAGACAACCTAGCTCAGAGAACATCTGTGAGACTTGGGACAGATTCAAAGGGTTGCTGCGCACATGTCCACACCACGGCCTCACCAAAGAACAACTATCTCAGTTGTTTTACAAAGGATTGATCAATCAATGCAAGACGATGATCTTACCCTCCCTTGGTGCAGATATATTAAAGAAGCCTGGAGATCAATTCCTTAGTGGGGTTGAATCTCTTTGCGAAGAGATTAGGGATTGTGCCACTGGTGGAAACCAGGGGTAGTACCGCTGGTTTATATCAAGTGGGAGAGGGTGATGCAAAATTTGACAAACTGATGCAAAGTCACGAGCAGTTGTTGGAGAGCAATGCTCAAACGTCCACAAAGGTTAGCGCTCTACAGAAGGTTGTGGAGCAATAGCAACGAACAAACTTCCTCAATAGGCGAACGTGGTTAGTGCACGACCACACGCTCTGAGCCCTGATATGCCAGACTTTAAAAATATTGAGGAAGTCAATTATGTGAGTAACCAAGGGTATCGGCAGCCATGGCAACAAGGGAATCAACCCCCTCAACACTTTCAGAGTCCAGCCAGCTGCCAGGGAGGTCCAAGGCAATACAGACCATCCCATCCTGCATCATCATCAGAGGCTGAAATGGCTGAACTTCGTGACATGATGTTAGCCCTGATGAACAAAACCCAGGATACCCACAATGAGATCTCGACCATTCGCAAGGAGCACAAATCGTTGCAGTTGCAATTACAGCAACTTTTGACGCAACCAAGACAGCAAGGTCAACTCCCATCTCAAACGCAAACAAATCCACGGGAGCATGCGAATTCGGTCACTATCTTGCCCACGATATCAAATGATGCCAAATAGCCTAAAAGGCTAAGTGTAGGGCGGTTCCTCCTTACGCCTTCACTATCAAACAGTGGAGCCCTTCGTATCATTTAATTTTTCTCTTTTCATTTTATGTTATTGTTTTTAATTGCTTTCATTATAGTTATTTCAAGTTTCATTAAAAAAAAGAAAAAAAATCTATTTTATTGTTTCTTTTGAACACTGGGGACAGTGTTCCGGCCAAGTGTAGGGCAGGGACCCTTAAAAAATAAGTTTTTATAATATGCATAAGTTGTGAGTTTATAGATGTTTTACTAAACTTTTTGCATGTTTTTGATTGAGATAAGATTAGGAATGACTAAATGCTTGTTCTCTCAAGAGGTAAGCTTTCTAATGACTCGTAGATTCCTGTTTTTAACTTTTTGATTCTCTTTATTAACATGAGTATATGATCTTTCTCCTAATTCCTTCCTTATTGTACTCTAGGTACTTGTTTCTTTTCTTTTCAAATTGTGAAAGATCTTTTGGGTGAAAATCTTAAAAAGGGTTTTTGTGCAAAAGAAAGAAGAAGAAGAAAGAGAAAAAAATCTTCTTCCAAAGGAAAAGCATTATATTCCTTGAGGTTGCAAAAAAATGCCTCAGAATAAAAGCAAGAAATGAGAGTTTTTCCTTTTATTTTTCTCCTAAATTCCCCGTTCTTCAATGTAGAAAAAATCGTGGTTGATTCAGAAACCCTTGCAAAATAGGGCTGAACATAAAACCATCGATGAGTGTCTTGGCCACATTCAGAAACTCTTGAAAAATAGAGCTGAATTGTGGAAACCGAAAAAAGGAGAGATTACAAATCCCTCATCCAAAATAGCCCAAAAGTTTTTGATCGGTTTTGAAAATTCTTTGTTTTTATACCCATTCGTATGTTTCTGATGGAATAAGGAGGTTTAAGTGATACTTATGAAATAGAATTAGAGAGTTGAGAATAATTATCTTATTGTCATTCTAAAGTTTATCTGTTTTGTGCATAAGTAATTACTCTTTCTAATCTTGTTTTGCTCGAGGACTAGCAAAAGGTAAGTGTAGGGCCTTGATAAGCCGCAAACTTGTCAATTTTATGAGTTAGATTTAGTATTATAATTATCTAAATAAGGTTAAATATATGTTATTTATGTTATAATATGTGTTAAAGTATATTATTTGTACAGACTTATGTTTTTGTGAGTTTTCTGTGCAAGGAATGATTTTCTAGGCAAAAGTTCAAGTGATGCCGGACTCAATGCCGGATTAATCCTACACGGCATGAGCATAGATCGGAAAAGGAGCTTTGTCGGATACAATGTCGGGTAGATCCCATCCGGCATAAGTGAAGAGTCGCCACGGTTGACCAGACGATGGCAGTTATTGACCGTTGGAGATTTAGCTAGTGTCGGGTGTGATGTCGGGTATCTTCTACCCGGCATATACACTGTTCCGTGCAAATTTGGCGGTTTCGACCGTTAACAGTTGGGCACATTTCCCACGTGTGCCGGCTACTGGTGATCCGGCACGATGCCCGGCAAACGACATTTTGAAGCCCTATAAATAGGTCGTGAGTCTACATCATTTGACACACTTCAACATACCAAATCCACGCCATTCACACTTCATTTTCGCCACATTCCATCTGTTGTGTCCAAGGAACGTCTGCAGATCCATCCACGCGAGAGAAGAAGAAGACCTTGACGGGTTAAGGCTATTAACATTTCCTTCTCCCCCTTTGTATTCTCTTTGTAGTTGTGTGGATGGTGATGCAGAATCCTTGTTAGGTTTTTGGTTAGGGAAGATTTCCCTGTAAAACTCTTATGACCATTTATGCGAAATGTGACAATTCTACTTTGCATGAAGACTAATTATACCCAAAAGGATAAATGAGCTAACTAGTTCGAGAACTAAGTGTGAATTAAAGGGGCACCTGCTGTTTTCTTTTATTCAAAGCTTCTAGACTTATCACTTGGTCACATGAGTCAGCAATGTTGCTGCGTCTATGTTCAAAGGTTTAAACCCATTTTGATTACAGATTTTGAAAAGGAAATGAAACCAGAGTTTCATCAAAGTTGATTAAACCAAATCTTCTCTAGACCGGTAATTGAAAACGCCCTGACACAAAATTGAGCACACAAAAAGGGATCAAGAGATGTAGACTGAACTTGAACTCATTTATTTTCAAACAAGTCATTGTTTGTAGCGAATGAAGATTAACGAGCAAAATAATCTATCACCACCGAAGAGCAAACAGGAAACCGACATAGAAATCAAAA